>LDDX01000037.1:0-146214 GCA_012184315.1 Arthrobotrys entomopaga
AAAAAAAAAAAAAAAAAATTTTTAACTAAACTAATAACTTAAAATATAAAAAATTTAAAAATTTAATAATAATAAAATAAGATTAGAAAAACTACTCTCTAAATAATTAAATTTAAACCCATTAAAACACAAAAAAAAAATAATTAAACATAGGGTAAGTCATGTGGTCGGTTCACAGCACTCTGGTCTTAACCTTAAATTAAAATTAAGTCACAAACCTATTGGGGGTAATAAAGTTCAGAGTAAGGAGGGTTTGCCCAGACTAAATAAAGTTCACGTTAATTTTAGATGGCTTCACGCAAACAACACATTTTTCACCTAGCATTGTTGCAATTGCGGCGGCTTGAATTGTAACTGCGAAAGAAAGTGGTCCCGAATAAAGCCTTCTTGTGCGTCTAACGTATTATAAGTGGATTTAAAGGCAATGATAAGAGCCCCAGAACAGAAAACATTCTTCAACTACCAAATGGAGAGAAGGAATAAAAAAAAAAAAAAAACCAACTATAGCTTCATCTCCAGGGTGCCAAATTCAAGTTAAACGAGAAACAAAATGTAATAAGAAAAGGCCATAAATCAGCAACAGCTAGCTAGCCATTCCATTGACTTTCCTTTGTAATACTGTGCAGTAGGATAGGCTACCCAATGCGCCAACGTCGATTTGTTACAATATATACGCAACCCCCAGAATTTTACAATAGAATGCAACAGCGAGGTCAATAAGGAGACCATTCAATTTTGGTATACCCTGGTTTGGCACCATTGCGAGATGTGAAAGGATCTACGAGGTAGGGCTTGATTTCTTTTCGGCTGCAAGCTTTGCTTGAGCCCCTTTCTTCTTTTTCTCTCTAATCTTGAGGCCCACTGCCTTTTTCATCTGCTTTGTGAAGGGATGGTGGTCGCAATGTTTCCTGTAATAATCGCCCCTCACTTTCCCTAATTCCTCGTCGAGTTTAGGGCTAGCATTGCCTTCATGGGAGGGTGGCTTGTGGCCCGTCATGAGGGCGATGGCTGGCAGAAGCAATGGGCCTTGGACCCCATCTGACTTCAAAGCCTCTGCAGTTCGCAAAGCCGTCCTGACGGTGCACCGATGTACGTTTTTAGCCAATTTCTTCAGTGCTATAGGATCGAGAAGGATCTGAATTGCCGTAGGGGTAAGAGAGGAGCCCTGGGAATTGAGCAGGGCTTGCAGGGAGCTCTCCTGCAGCCGTTCCGCAACCAAACCAGCGAATTCGGTTCTTGTAACAGCCTGTGTCGAGCTTTTGGTCGTAAATGAGAGAAACGAGTATAACTAATGAAAATCAGAAAATCGGATTAGTCCTGTTGGCCATTGATCTTAGTATATAGTGAATGCTATGTCATCCCTAAGATAGTTTCGATGATAACTAGTAATTAAGTAGTAAAATGCTATTGTATATTATGCCCCCGAGGATTTATTTTGTTCGGTAACCTACAGCAGATCTCGTACGGAGCTGAGGGCCTACAGACAACCTATTCGGCAGGATTCTCTTACATTATATATGATTTCCCTTTTTACCACCTCGTGGGCAAACTTTTCATCACCATCACGAAGTATTTTAGCCGCCTGTAGAGAAACGACCCTCGATGGGCCAGCCAAAATGTTTATGAAGGGTACTTCTGCATCGCTGGTTGCTAGACTGGCGAGAGGAACCTTGATGATTAAGGTTCTCTCCCCTTTCATCTCTCCTTTCTTATGGTTTATGATGGAAACCGTTGGTTCTCGCATCGGCGTAGCGGGACTTGAAGGAATCATCTTGGCAATACGGACCACCATGTTCTTTGTGGTCTTGGAGCTTTGAAAGCGGGTGATATGGAGGCCCGGAAAACTGAAATATGATTTCTGGGCGCTGAAAGCAGCACGCATGGATCTCAAAATCGAAAACATTTTGGAAGTATATATAACAAAACACGATAACGGCGTACTATAAGGGTGGGTGGGGGCGTAGGTTCTTCTGGATAAAAGCTGGGAATAGGTTGAAGCCTTTTGGGATTCATCATCAATTTTCATGATATTATAAATTATATACCGGTATACAGTATCAAGGGTTCAAAAGAGATGATTTGAGACACGGCTTGATGATCTCTTTCACTTTATTCATTTAATGATAAATGGAAGAATTGATCGTGTGTATATATAACGCAATTTTTTCTCCAAGTTTTTGACGCAGTAAGATGCATAGTATATACATGAGGGTTGCCTAGCCATCTGAGATCATGAGATAATCTCCTTGTATGAGATAACATGATAGTAAATCATTGATATCCTTATTCCAATAGAAGACCTAAGATTCCAATCGATTCGATATGAAGTTAGACATCACAACCCGGCCCCCTTTTGGATGAAGTTGGATAGCCAATTCTATAGAGTTCTCTAACATATAACAAAGTGCTGCGGGAACCCTGCTGCAATAGGATAACAGACTAGAATTATCATATCAATTGATCAATGGTGGAAAGATCTGAAATATCTTGCCAATTTTGTTTAGTTTCATTCATAAATCCAGTAAACGCATCGATCCTGGATTTCCTTCTATAATAATCCGTATAACCTTCGAGACGAATATTTAAAATCTGGTTGTGAGAAATCCGATAAGATGGATTTACTAGCCTCTGCTCCTTGATTCTTAATCTCTATTTCAGGAAATAGGAGTGCTCGAGCGTTTTGGACGATCTCTCTGTGAGATTTGTCGGTGGCAAAGTTCTTCAAAGATATATACTGATATAATCGATTCGATCTCACAGCTCATAAATGGGAAACCTATAGCTAGCATATTCGAGGTTCCAGGAACTCGAGGCATGGTAAACCGAGAAAGATAATTCACTGGAACAAATATTCACTTTTAACGTATAGTCTCGATACATGTGATAAAACCAAATATACACATACTAGACCAGATGGTAAAATAGATACATCTCCATATATGCATAAAATTTTCATTTAAAAGCCTCTGAATCAGATACCAGCTATATATACCTAAAGTTATTTCTGCTCGGGTATTCCAGAATCTGCTTCTACCGCTGTATTCGGTACCTCCGCTGGGAGCTCAAATATATTATCTGGAACTTTAAATTGGGGGCTAGATTTAGGCCTGAATAATGATGCAAAATTATAGTTTAAGGCATGAGCTCTCGTTGGATCAGATTTCTTCGGATCAGGGCTCATGCTTTGGTCTACTGAGGAGCTTGAACCCGTTGCCGTTTCGTTCGAGTTCCGTGCTTTTTTATGAGAACCCATGCGCCTCCACGATAGTTTCCTGGGAACTATGCCTGTTGTTATGCATCTCATTAGCATGTTATCCAAGTTCTTTCAGATGAATGGATCTAGAGGCACTGTACTACGCACCATTTTGCATGTTATTCAAGATCTGACCGGGAAAGCCGCTGATAGGAAACTCTACTGTTTTATCCAGACGTAGAGATATTTCTATAACGGCCGCTTCACTGGAAGCGGTAAATTCGATTTCCGGGAACTCAAACTTGCTCCTATTTACCATCCCGTAAGTGATTGTGTCTGTGATTGCGAACAATTGGGCAGTTTCTTCTCGTGATCTCTCTCTAAGGACAAAATAAGGTTTCCAGGATGGTTCTAGGTTTCTCCTATCGTTCAAGCTGAGGAAGAAGTAGCCCAATTTTCTAATGTCGTTGGTGTGAGGGCTGAAGCGGCAGTGGATTTTACCTTTAGAACCATTTAAATAACAGATGTGAGCGCGAGTACTAGCCAAAGTTATATATAGGGGTGTAATACCTTTGCACCGAATCTCCCGTGTATGTCCGTTAGCATCACTATACCTATTCGAGTCTGTTAAAACAAAGTAGAAGGTCGAGCAAATCAGATGATCGGCAAGAAGTTTTATCTTTTGGCCGAAGCTGTTGATCTGTTTACGAGCTTCGAACTCAACTTTTCCCATTGAAGCCAAATCGTCAAAATGCGGTGGATCATCATGTTGTGAGAATTGCACGTTGAATCGCACGTATCGGTTCACATCGTCCTTGTTAGTCGCATTCGCAGCCAGCCAATTATTCCAAATGTTCTCCGCGACAATGCTGCTTTCGATGTGATTCGTCGCCATCCATTGCAATCTCTCCATAGTTTGTGCTACGCCTTTTGAACGAAATTTCTTTGGTTTCCTTGTCTTTGGATGTGGGTTGTATCCGGATCCAATGGATAAAACAATATCCGGAGCCAAGTGTTCGACTTCTGGCCATATCAGCTTACGTTCCGAATTGGCGATGTAGATTGGGTTCTGGTGATATATTCCTCCATCCAGATATACTTCCTTCGAAGTTATATGAGAGAATTCTCTAAAGTATCTGGGTGCTGCAGACGTCGCCCGAGCCCTAAATATCTTAATTAGGCCGGACAATATCACCAAGAAACAGAGAGTAGGACTTACGCTTCCCAGACTTTAAACTCGTCTGCTGGCTGCTCAGAGCGCGGGAAATCGTAGATTATCCCTAATCGGAATTAGCCCCACCTTCCAAGATTTCTACAAAAGAAAAGGTCAACGTATTTTACCTGATCCGTCTGATACAGTCTCGGTACGATTATAATTCCCCAAAACGATCGCCTTACCAGCCGAAGAAGTCGTTGTAACTGCAACTTTTGGAGCCGGTTTAGATGATGTTTTGACGCCCCCAAACAGACATTCATCGGTGGAAAAGGCCTCCATGAGAGCATTTTGCAGTGGATCCGTTCTGTATTTATGGATAGAGCCGCCGACGAGCTGGTGGACTCTGGGCCAAGTTGTACCGCCCCATTTTCTCAGGGTGAATGATTCTCTGCATAATTCTTGAAACTGATTTATGCATTTAGCCACACTCCAGCTCTTGACAACGAGGCCAAGAGCTATATGGGCTCCAGTACTACACCTCTTGTTAGTTCTATTCTTTCGATCTCGCTTCGCAGATATTAAAATTTTAAACTTTTGGGATTACCTTGTACCGACAACGAGATCGAAGAAACTTGTCACCTGCAGATCGGATCCAAGGGCATTCTCAAGATGTTCTAGGATGATCAGTTGACTCAACCCTCGCACCCCGCCTCTATTTGGCAATGTTAGTAACTCATCAACAATTTAAGGACAGTAGAGATATTTTATAACTACCCATCAAGTGTCAATATTCGGACTCCCGCGGAGGGTGGCTTCACTGTAAATATTTGCGGAGGCCAAAAGATCTGTTCTTGCGGATGCATTGGACAGTACTCAATCGCAATGCACCCAGGCTTTGGGTTGCCGTATGTTTGAAGACACGGTGTGCAAATAATATGACCGCATTGTAAGTGGTGCTCTGGACTATGAACGAGACAGACAAAACATGCCGAATGACTGATATAACGGTCCGAACCAGCGACGTTGTAGTAAAATGGTGCCATGTACTCATCTCTATGAATTTTAGACACGAGAGTACGCTCTTCCACGGTATCTCTATCGACATCTTCATTCAGACGGTTTTCGATCGAGATAAGATAGGCAATTATCAAATCTTTCCATATATCAAAAGATCCCGATCCAAATGAGCTCACGTAATCACCGGTAGCGATAATCTTCCCGTTTACATCTTGGTGTCCTTTTGTAGTATGTCCGACTCGGTAGTTTACACAGCGTATGCTTGGATCGCCAGGGTCGCTGTATTCGCATTCCCAATGCTTGTCAAGGAAATCGTTGAATGCGTCCGAACAAGAAGGACTATATTCAGGGAAAAGTTCGAAAGCCGTACCTATGCATCCTCAAATGTTAATAGAAGCCCGAAGATTTTCAGATAGAGAATAACTTACCAGCGATTCGTTGGCGTGCGGCGTCTAGCATAATACAAGAAGCAATCATGGGGCCCACCATACGAAAAATTAGGATTCCTTCCTTTCCAACAGGATAGTTTTTTTTAACCGCCAGTATGAGCTTTAAAATATTCCCGCCGAAATCTGATGGAATAGGGCTGTGCGCGAATGTTGCCTTTACAAAATCGAACGAGGTGTCAAGGCTATTTGCAAAATGATCATATGCTGACTGTAAATGTGTTTGCAATGTTGCGGCGGTCATAAGCATCCTCCTTTCGCGTTTCATTCGGTGAGAATGTTGAACACAAATCTTGATTGCATCGTACAGCCGGATCACTTGTTCTTTGATCAATGTACTGCGGCCCTTTCGAGGGATTCGAATCACCCGCACACTATCATAATAGAGGTGTAGTAGGCCCCAAACACTTGAAACTCTGGTGCCACGTTCTTCCCAATACCGTATATACGGCTTGAATTTAGGATTTCGAACAAATTCAAGGTTGACTTCGTTCAACACATCAGATGTTGTATTATTGATATCCCAAAAATGGGCAGCGGCTTCGTTGGGGATTGAATTCATTGCAATTATCGCGTGTGGGAGAATCGGCTGGTTCGATGACTTTTCCAATGCGGCCGCAGCCCACATCAGCAACCTCTCGATGACGCTCTCCAGTTTACTATATCTCATCAGAAACTTTTTTCTAGCCCTATATATTGTCAATCACGTGAATCAATATACTTACTTTGTTTCTCTTATCACAAACACGACGGCATCCGAAAATGTGTAAAGAATCCTGGGGTAAAGTTCCGAGACCACAAATTCGCGCCGCCTTGTCGTATCAGTGGTCGCCCATTTGAGTTCACGCTCTGAACTTTGATGGATCGTCCTGCTACGACGAAGAAATGAAGGTTTCGTTTCTTGCTTTGAATCCGATAATTTCGAGAGTTTCTTCTGGATTTTTTCGCGTTTCAAGGTTCTAGAGCCCAATGGTGTTCGCTCGCCACCTTCTAGGCCCTCGCAATCGGCGTAGAGGATAGGGCGATCGGAGTCCGGCTTGCACGTGTGAGGATCGCAAAATAGGTGGACATCTCCGGACGTGGGAAGCGTGCCAAAACATGCTGCAGATTTAACGACTGGTGTTTCGTATGGCTGAACACCAGAATAATCTAGTTCCATAAGCATTTTGATTAGGGTACTCTTCCCGGATCCTATATTGCTGATGTTAGAGCAGATCATCCCGAATTTCTAATCTTTGCCTAGCTTACCAGTAGGTCCGACGAAAGACACAAGTGCTGGGTAGGATTTCTTATGCAATCCTGCAACCAAATTTCCATAACGCCCTAAATCTTGAAATACAAGATCATCTGACTCGTCTTTAATAACAGCAAACCAAGCTGTATCTTCATCCTGGTCAAGCAAGGCCTCCTGCTCGTTTTCCATAATTTGAGGCTCAAGAATTCGATCAAGTTTGGCCTCCACGATGGGGTCTATCGGTTCATGCTTTTGTAGTCTGATACCTCTTACTGGATTCTTCCTTCCCGGTCTATGGGGTATGTATTCGGGCCAACAAGTTTCGCAGAAAACCATTTGGCACACATTGCATATCATGCACCTCCGCTCGCGATCAGAATGATCACAGATTTCGCACCGCAAAAGCTCGTCGGGAACGCTTAGTCCTGAGGTTTCCCTGGGTACGTACGCATTACTTGGTTCCGGCGTCGGTGATAAAAGCGTAGTTGGGCTCGTTGGCATGCTTGAACGTCTAGGAAGCGGAATTTCTATAGAGTGCCAAGGGCATGAGTATATCTTTAGAATTGTAAATCAGGGGACTAATTCACCTGGGTTATTATTAGGGAACGACCGCATAGCTTGGCCCGGGTATTCTGGTTGGGTACATCCCCGTAAACCTTGGTTTGGGCTTCCATTGGGGAGCGGTGGCACTCTTTTGTCTTTATCCGCTCTAGGAATCTTGGTTTGTTCGCGTTTATCAATCCTTTCTTGAATTGATTGAGCCTCCAGAGCACAGTTCTCTGGTATCTCCAAAGCAGAATTCTCTGGTAGTGGTGGTGGCGGCGGTGGTAGTGCTTGAGTTTGAGCTTGAGCCCAGGATTGCGGCGGTGGTTTGTAGGTATACTCGTTCGTTGTTCTTGAAAGAAAGGCGAACTGTTCTCGAACAAGAGGGCTATTACATCTAGGTTAGAATTTATGATATCTCTTTAAATCCTTCAGATGGGGTATCAAATCTAACTGTTCAGATTCAAGTGTCGCTGGGTCAACGGCTCTCTCCTGAGCAATTTCGAACGCAATCTGTTGGTCATTACTTTGGGAAACCTCCGTCAATACTTCAACCTATCCACGCAAACCAGCCTTAAAAGGACATCATGGAACACAAACTTATAGTATCGAGATGAATTAGGCTCGAAAGCACGTCCTTTTCCTTTATCTTGACGCCCAACACCATGAGTTGAGGGTCCAGCGTGGGACATTTTAGATTGTTGGCCTCTGCAAATCCGATTTTAGATCGTAAGGCCGTATATGCGTACTTGATTTTATACTAGGAGCTTGAGGCCGGGCGTTGTAACCGAAAGGGTTTATGGAAAAATCACGGATCGGAGGGAAGAAGTTAAATAGTTGGTAATAAGGATTCAATCTTTGCGCAACAGCTGAAGCTACCGGACCCCGATGCTAAAATTATTGCCACAGGCGGGGAAAGGCTGAACTATTTCGCTACACTGCAATTATGACTTTCTGTGTAACAAGAGTTCTAGCCCCTCTGGGACGGCACGCATGCACTCTTTATTGGCTGAGGATATGTAAAGGAGTCGAGACTCAACGCAATTGCGTAAGCTGCGTAAGGCTATCAAAAATAATGGCCGCTGGATACCCATGGCAGCAAAGGCGTATTTACCGTTATAACGTTAGGGGGGGTTATAATTAAATAAGCCGCATACAAAACAATAGTAATATACTGTCGGTAGCTCAATAATAAAAATAAAAAAAAATAAAAATAAAAAATAAAAAAATAAAAAATAATGATCAATTTTGTTATTTTATTAAATGAGCTCTTAAACTACTTTGCGTTGAGACGTGGTATTCTGGATCCCAGCATCCTCCGCGCCGCGCTGACCGCTATCGTAGGAATGCAAAATGTTAAGCAGAAAACCTGAAATTAAAATATTTTTTAAAAATTTGCACCTAGAATAGAAGAGTTTGTAACCGCTTTTTAGCAGAGGAGCGTCTCTGGCAATTAGTTCAGAGGCGCATTTTTTGTGAAAGAACCCTGGCTGGCGCCGGTGCCCCTGACGTCGCTGGTGCTGGTAACTTGGCGAGGAAACCAGACAGCTGAAAATATGACAGCGAGAAAAAACAGCAAGCTATAGTTTCCTGTTAACATCACTCTCTTTGACATATCGCACCTGCTGTTGGAGTCTTCAAGAAGGACCGCTCACCATTCCAATGCAGCCATCGCCCCGCTGCTCTTGATAACGCAGCATAGAGTCTTGTGCCAAGTAGTGGGGAAATGATAGGCGCTATCGCAAGATCCAAGCGAGAACAGAAACTCCCAGCGTGAGATACATCGATAAATTGAAAATAGCCAGAGGAGTAAGAAGATAATATCGGTGGTCAGTGTCACGAGGGGAGTCGCAAATGACCTAAGCCGCAAAAAAGATCTTAATATGCTGCCAACGGTCACCAGGGTAGAAAACGATAAAACCATAGAGAATAGGGCCGTCCTGTAAGTCAACCTGTTAGATTCCTACCCATACAAGGACAGATGAAGGGGGAAATAATTAAAATATACCCTTCGTAAATATTCATCACAGTATATCCAGTTAGAATGAGGATTACGGTTGCGGCAAATAACTGAGCGCCTCGAAGGACGCGGACGAGAAAGGGTGGCCAGAATGCAGATTGCATGTTTATCGGTTGACAGAAGTAAACTAAGTTCGATAAGTTCTATGACTGGCAATCTCTGTGGGAACTGGTGACGAATTTCTGATTTCAAGAAAATGCATTACAGAATTCGCACGGTGGCAGCTTCCCTCGGACTAAATACAGAAAGTGGCCAGTGGGCATCCAGTCTTTTTTTTTTTTTTTTTTTTTTTTGAAGAATCGCTTCGAAAACAGGGTGTCAACCCGCCAACCAGAGATCCTTTAACCAACAAGAGAGCTTATTCCGTCAACACTTGTGGGCGCTAACCTTCAGATGGGCCCGGTAGATCCATGCACTGTAAGCTTATTAACTCCGCGTGTATTTTTTGGAACTTTGAACATCGAACAAGGCCATCTATCCCGATGCGCGATTACCACTACGGATCAAGTTTCTAGGCTTCATTAATACAACTCACGTCCGCTCTTGGCTACACTATTAAGTTTTCTAGATGGATTTCTACATTAATGCATTCTTCTTAGCCTTCTCTATACTGATCCCCCATAGTCATGTTCGCAAAAGGGAGTTCAAAGATAGTAGAACAATATACACGGTCTCCGACTATCTTCCATCCACTTCATACGGACATAGCCTGGTTTATCTCAAAGTTTGGTTAATTTCTTGAAAGAAAAGCTTCCGACTGATATATATCGATCTCGCGATACAAATGCAGCAATAAAAAACAAAATGCAGGTCACTAAGAAGAAGGAAATCAAGATCCCCTATCTATATATACATCAAGTTTGATATTCTAGCTAGCAAGAACTCTAAAGTTGGTCACATAAGACGTCTATGTACAAATAAAGTAAAAAAGAGAAGCAAGAAAGCTATTGAATATGGTGCCCATGGTATAGTAACGATCGCAGAACCCGATAGCGTTGACAAAGGCGAGCTTGTGGATGTTGGAACGACCAAACTCGACGAAGATGTCGTAGAATATGTAAATAACGGTGGGATTGATGATGACCCTGTACTTCGTGCCATAGGTGGATCGATTTGAGGGTTCAAATGCGCGTTTGCATTGTAAGGGTGCGTCGTGAGATTGCCGGTAACCAGCACGCATCCCATCCACCTGCCCAGCGCGCCTGAACAGTCGGGTAGATGGAAGCAGTTTTGCTGTGTAACGCAAAAGAAGCCGCAATCTGAGTCTACGCCAAGTATACCGCCGGTGTACGTTGGTTGATATTTGCAACAGTCTTGGGCTGCTGCAGTGGTATTGGGGTTGATGTCCGGTTTTGTAAGTGTAAAAGTGAACATTACGGTATAATTGTCATACTGAGGAAGAGGAAAGCAAGATCGCCGTGATCTATCGAGACTTGGGTCAAGCGGATATTCGGTCCCGTTGGGAGACATCGTAGGATTAAGGTCCTTCGAAATTTCGAAATTGGCTCGCAAGGGGAAAGGATTTCAAAAGGAAAAGATTTCAAAAATTTAGTTTGAACCAGCGATGGTTCGGATTCTAAGACTCGAGACCAGTTCGGATGGTTTAGAAACTGGCGAGACTCGGAAGCTGGCTGGCTGGGGGGGAGGGTTCCTTCCAGCCACGAAGCTTACAATCTTTGAAAACCTATATAATTAAATACTATTAAGGAAAGAAATTGATAAACAAGATTGCAATAGTTAGCAGAACAGATGTTTAACGGATATTCGGAAGTGGCATGTGCATGCATGTGCATGTTCATGTACCTCGTATATGCAAGGCCCGCTAGCAGGAATCGCCAATCCGCTACATATCTTGACTTCATTTTGAACTACTGCTCCTTTCTCGGTGCCCTAAGGTGCGGAATTTTAGATAAAACCGGTTTGAATCAAATTGCAAAATCAATCATATCATCATTCGATTCGCGATTCTGTGCATGAACCGTTTGGGGATGGCGTTTACTGTGCCGCACCTATACCTATAGTTATAGCACTATAGGCCTAAGCTTGATTTGAAAAGACGAAACGACACCCCACGTGCTATCCGAATTCTCAAATATGCATATATATTAGCCTAGGAAAGTTTCGGGTAACGGACACGCCGTGCGAAATACGATTTGCAACCTTTCGGCCTCCCGCGATAGATATCTAACGTCTCATAGATCCCTTTGTCGTCTTTCTAAATCTTCAGTGCTGCCGAAGATTTTCGATGACATGCCCCCCTTGTCTTAAGATATTGTGCCTTAAATTCCTCATGCATTTAAAATAGCAGGAACCAACGAACCTGACGTAATATAGCTGCAAAATCGCAGATCTTCACTCTGTAAGATGCATCCAGAGCTGCCCTCAACCAGCGTCGGGCCTCATTAAATGGTTTCTCCAAGCGCTTGCAAGCAGGATAAAATCCAGGCTTAGAATACGTGTGCACGGGTTTATGACTTATAAAGAAAAGCCTCCGAAAGCCAAGAGCAACCTATCTCTTATTGGTTTTCAATCGTGCAAAGCTCGAAACTGAGATTCTTGGCCTCGCTGATTTCGACCGATATATAATCACTCAATATAGGAGATATCCTGGCAAATATATGGACTATTTCTTATTCTTTCTCAACGCTGTTGACCCGCGATATCCGGTTTTGTAATGAATATGTCCCAATATGCGGCTGAACCTGAATGTTGGTCTTACGGATGCTTTTGTTGGAATATGGTTAGTGCCCCCAATTTCCAGAAATATTTTCATCGAGAGGCGATGTCTACTTCATCTATACCGCAGTGGGCGCCAGGGGCACTTGATATGATAATACAACATTACTAGCCACCGTTCTAGCCACCGTTCTAGCTCGTAACTCTATGGAATATCTCCATACACATTAATTAATTGAGAAACAACATCCAATTAGAGATTATTCCACTCAGTGAGGGTTTCAATAATCAAATAATGTTTTGTTTAATTTGCGGTTGCACCCAGGTTACAACAGGCATTAAATGGTCGGACCTGATCTCGTTTCCAGTCTGCCTTTGCGCTGACCCGCAGGTCGAGCCCAAGCAATCCAATACCATCCGCCACACCTTCTTTCGACTGCATAACTCCCTTGTAATCACAAGAATCGAGATTATGGCTTATTCCCCACCCCAAGGTCGTTTATACCTTCACAAATGACCTTAGTTGCTTTATCAACTCAAGCTTCCCACGCAAACGCCAAGTAACGCCTCTCGTATCCGGCGTGCGTATATCAACGGTGATATGAATTATGAAATGGAATTCATATCCGATGTGTCGCGAATTACTCGATCGCTGAAGATACGCATATGCTCGTGATCTCAATGCTATGCCATTCGATTATACACGGCAGAGAACTTACCCAACTCTCAGGCAGATGAGCGGTGCGTCGCTCTCGTATTCGAAACGAAGACACAGGTGACCCCTAGCTCTCTACCTGAATCGGTTTCGAAACCAGATTTGGCCTTCTAAGAGAGTTAGCTATATAGTATGAGATATTCAGTTTCCTCCCATCCCGTGGTATTGTTGTATATATATTCCATATCTTGCCCTCGATAGAGAGAGAGCCAAGATCGAATCAGACTGGATATACCACCCATAAACTAGCTTTCCTATTTTCTTCTCTGATCAACCTTTTATAAACTCAAGAGTATATCTATACATTTATCTCTATATCGGATAAGTTATTATCACAAAAGCGATGCGTCTACACCCGGTAATCCAAGTACTATGCTTTCTTCCAGTCATAGTATCTTGCGTATCTCTTCCATGGTATCAAGTAGATGGGTTCTCCGAGAACGGTCTTATAGCTCGTAACGATGGTCCACCTAGAACTGTTTGTTACCAAAATCGCGGGTTAGTTCAATTTTAGATATCGATGTTGCAAGTTAAGCTATAAGTGGACGGATAAT
Organism: Arthrobotrys entomopaga; assembly: GCA_012184315.1. Classification (NCBI taxonomy): domain Eukaryota; kingdom Fungi; phylum Ascomycota; class Orbiliomycetes; order Orbiliales; family Orbiliaceae; genus Arthrobotrys; species Arthrobotrys entomopaga. Next base: position 13,555 of record LDDX01000037.1, read on the forward strand.
TGGCTCTATTAACACGAAAGTTTGTAGATTTAATGATACTGCTGCTTTGGTCGCGTAAGTTTCGTCAATTCCACCCATTTTAAGCTTGTCCGATGATATATTGTTAACGTCAATGTAAATAGTATGAACGGCCTTGCATATGAACTTGTCCCACCGGAAGGTTTCTTCTTGGAAAAAAATCAGTGCATCCATCGCTCAAACTCCTCAACTCTAGCCCTGTATTGTAATGGCAGCGCTCGCAACAGAACCGTAACTCAGGATGACGTATACAGAGCTTTAAATCAGATTAGAACTGATTGTCCAGGTACTCGAAACGCTGGGCAGCACGTAAATAATAATGTCACTGCTACATTGTGGGGTAATACGACTTTCACTTCCCCCCTCCCCCTTTTCTTTTATATATAAAACTCTCACTTATATTGTCATCTGTTTTAGGAATGTCCGGTTCATCAACAACATATCAAGATACTAATGCCGCCGGGGTTGTCATTCCATGGCCTGTACAGTGGGGCCAGAACGATAAATGTATCGGTTGGAGATATGTCCAAGGGAACGATAACTGTACGAACATTATTCAAAGATTCGCAGCTGCGCCTGTGAGCCTCACCGCCGCCAATTTTTATTTATGGAACCCCGCAATAAACGGCCCTTCGTGCACGGGATTGCAAAAGAAATTTTACGTGTGTGTTCGGGTCCAAACCGCATCAACAAAGAGATCCAACATCAAGTTTGTTAGATCACTGGATGAGGATTATGACTTACCACCCGTTGAAAACTTCATCAGAGGTCAGTTGGCGGAATATGAGGAAGTTAACGAATCGCAGTTGGGGAAGCGGCAAACCGTACCTAAACAGGGGGCTGATGCTGAGGGGTATGATCCATGCAATCCTGGCGGTTATTCTCCATTTTTTCAGCAGGTCGGGCCAGGTCGGACCGACTGTTATAAGAACTTCTTTGTAGACGCCATTACTGGCGTCTGTCCGATCACTCGTGACAAGGATAGCAAGGGACAACAATGTGCGACACTTTGCGAACAAACCAGAAGATATTTCTGGGGCCCAGAGTCCCGAACAGGCGTCTTCGTACCAAGCACAGTAAGTTGGCACCAAAACAATTCCCCTTATAACGTCTTTTGGAGTCTTGAATTTGTATTTCTTGGGTACTAACATTAGAGCTTTGGTATAGGGGCAAACTTCATTTTCAGAAACGGTCGGAATAACCAACGGCGGATCTGTTGGGTTTACCATTGGTCTCTCTAGGACAATCAGTGAATTATGGCTCGTGGATGCAGCACTAGGCGGTGAATATTACCGTGAATCATCCAGCCAGTTTTCGGTGCAGACACAGTCTAGTGACATGCAGGGCTACTGCGGCTGGTTCACGTTTTTGCCCGTCATGATGGAGACTTGTGGTACTGTTGGAGCTGGGACCCTTGGGATCTTCTGGGGCTGTAATGTATTGAAAGACATCCGAGGGGCTTGTCAAACAACCGTTCTAAAACAACCAAACGGGTTCACTATGGGTGCAATGATTATTGGTAAGTTAACTAGTTTAGTACGAAGCTATAGGTGTGACAACTGGAATACTAGCTAATTCACCGGTGTTCAAAATAATAGCAAAAGTCGATTGCGTTACAGGCGTCCTTGCTCCCGATGAGTTTCAAGATCCGCTTTACAATCTCCCAGGAGTTAGAATGCAAGGTGTGTGAAGACCGCGTCAAGGAGTAAAGTTGATCAAATAGCCCGGTCACAGAAATATCCCTATATAAGTAGTATTATTTGATATGCACTTAAATCTGTCGCAACGAGACTTATCTATACCACTTTTCACGGCTCTTCATTACTCTTTTTGATCCTGCGACTTTTAGGGTCAGTTTTTTTGACCTCCTATTTATGATATTATTGACTTGCAATCTTGGTTATTCTCTATTATTTTTGTTGCTGCTATTACTATATCGTGAAGTACATGGCACGCTGTTGAACTTATCAATCATGTGATCCCAGCAGATATCTTGGTGTTTCCCTTAAGACAATAATAAGCTTAACAATGCAGTTGTACAGATTTTGAAATCTCCCTAAGAATACTTTGATGACTATGCTGATGTATGATGAATGCAAATGCTCAACAATTCGTGAATCGCATCAAAGCTAAGACAAGTGCATCAATTATTTTCAACAACACAAAGTTAGTTAGTCGAGGGATCGAAAATCCAACAAGCATACCGAACCGCTAAATAACGTCATCGTAGTGAGTCTCGTTCGAATTCGCAGTAGTACTAGTCACGGTACCATCCAGTTTCTTCTCAAATTACTTGTGAATCTTCGTGCCGCGCGGACTGGTTTACGAGACACCTGTGAATATTTTTTTACATCCACGAACGAAATGAAAAATTGCATTTAAAAGCTTGTCTTCAAACTACACATACTCATTCAAGATCTTCCAGCACGGTATATTGCATATGTACATATACGTATGTCGATGCATTCCTACCCACCAGCTTGACCACATATATACTTACTTACATAAGTACTTATTATATAAGAATAACAAGTAAGAGTAGTCTTGAAACCAAACACCCTCCCAAAGCTAAAGACACTAGGTGTCTGGTGACTGAGGTACCAAGCCAAGCACGAGTTAAAGCCCCAAGTGTGATAGTATAGAATCTTAAGATAAAAACCAAACATAGCATAATGGTAATAAAGCACTGTTTATCGATAAATGTATATATCAAATATACACAACAACCAATCAGCTACGCTGCCCACTATACCTAGTACTGCATTCCAAACAAATACCATAAAATACAAATCTACTAGGTAAAATGAAAGACAATACCATTCTCAATCACCTACTAAAAAAAAAAAAAAAGAGAGACACAAGAGCGCACAGAAAAAAAGCACAATCTCAAATCAAAAGAAATAAACACCTTTCGAATCCATCCATTAGCAAAAAAGCTCAGAGCTAAAATAAAGGGTTACACCATCGGTCACAGGAAAAAATTTAATCGATCGCGGTCAATATCTATTCTTATTCGAATCAATCCAGACGGGGGAGAAAGTACCAGTAAACACACAAACGAAACGACCGCTTGAAAAAAAATAAAAGATAAAAAAAAGAGAACACCAGCGTAATGTAATATTTATTACTAGAAAAAAGAAAACCCATCCCAAAGTCGAAAAAATATGTAAGAAAAGAGTGGTACTGTACTATCCTCCCTCGTCAGCCCCACCACCCCCACTTCTTCTTAGAATCCTGCTGTGAAGGAACACTACTTGTAGGAGAGGTCTCCTTGAAATTTGGAGTGGTAGGTGTGGCCCCGGGACTCCTAGACCTCGCCGCCGTCAAGAACGCAAAGCCGTCCTTTTCGGGTAGCAACAAGGATGAAAGAGCAGTAGAATTGGAAAACGCAGAAGAAGTAGCAGAGATTGGTGTCGTAGCGCCGCTGTGGTCTTTACTTTTGGTGCTAGCGGCGTACTTGCTCGTCGGAGTGGTGGGGCTCAGTAATTGCTAATCGCCAAGAGCTTTGCGCAGTTCGTTCCAACGGGTCTTGAGAAGTTCGTGAGTCTCGGTGATCTATAATGACCGTTAGCACCATGTTGGAAGACAGTCTCGTTGCGAGAAGAATAAAATGTGAAAGAAACATACCTCTGCAAGACTCATCTTTGTCCCTACAAGCTCCATCTCCATTTCTCTCATCTGATCCTCCAAAGATTGATTCTCGGTGTGGATCTCCAAATTCCTCTTCATAATCCTCTCCATCTCATCCTTCAACTTGGCTTCGACCTCTTTGGGTTGCTTGTCAACAACAACTTTCAACTCATCAACTTCAATCTTCAGTCCTTCATTCTCATCCAACAGTTGAGAGTTTTGCATCTTCTTGTGGACGAGGTCTGTAGCAACAGCGACGTGTTCCTCCGTCAGGCTCTCGATCTCTTTGCTGAGCTGCTTGACCTTGGCGTTCAACAACTGATTCTGAGTCTTCAAGGCCTCCTTTTCCAGCATTTCTTCCATCTCTCTCTTATCCATCTCAACCCAGTCGACGGTATACTTGTGAAGCATCTCCGGAGTAACGACGATATCACATGCATCCCTTACTAGCTCGTTGGCCTTGTAAATCTCCTTCTCGCCACCGTTACCAAAGAATCCAGCCTCCAACAAACTGCTAGCGCTGGGATTCTTATCGATATAAGCATCAAACAGCTTCTCTCTCAAGAATGGCAAGAGTGCTTCGAGGGAATCAATCTGTCTCAAGGCAGCCTCATTCTTCTTCATCAAGGCAATACCAAACTTCAAAACGGCACCTTCGATACCCCCCGTGATGACGAGATCGTAGACTCTCAAGACGAGTTGAAGTGGGAATTTGTAGGCAAAAAGTGTGAGGAACCATTGGGTAGCATACAAGCTTGACTGAGCTTTCCGTCTGTTCAGATGCACCGACAAGGCTGGGCACAAGTCTTCGAGCAGACGATCGTATTGGTAAAGTCGTAAGTGAAGACCCTTCATGCCTGGTGTGAACATTTCTCGGAGAGAATATGTTCTCATCAACTCGACAAGCAGGCAGAAAGCTTCTTCTTCGGTCATGTTGAGGAGCAGAGGTGCACCGAGGAAGGCCATGCCCTGGACGTAGCCAACCTCCGGATCATAGATGGCGTACGCTTTCATGAGGCCCATGAGGCCTTCCTGACGGAATCCCTTATAGTTTGCAAAGCTGGTACGTTGACCCATATCCTTCTTGATTTCTTTTTCGAGCTGGGAGACAGATTTGCATTCGACCGGGGCGGGCGGGGAAGGGTCGCCGGGGATGATGGACGGCGGTCGGTGAACGGGGATAGCAGTCATGTGGCTCGGTGGAAGGGCATTGAATTCGCGGTAGACGGCCTCCACGGACTCGGTCTTGGAACGGGCGATAGATTGCCAGACGGTACCTCGAATAGTAGCGGGGATTCCAGCTTGAACCTTCTCGGTGAGGAGGTGAGAAGATTTTGCGGCGACGGTATAGTAGTCTTCGACGACGGACGACCAAAACTCCCAGTCGATTTCTTCCTCTTCGACGGTGTCGGGACCGGCAGAGGTACCAGGTCGAGAGATTTTTCCATCGGCAGTCTCGACCACGGGAGAGCCGATAAAGCTGGCAGCTTCTCCGCTGTCCTTGATCTTCTTGAAGCTGATGCGAAGAGAATTGATGCCCTTGACGGCCTCTTCTCGCTGGTTTGCATCAGCGTGAGAGAGGCTGTCTTTGGTGGTTTCCATGCGCTGTTGGGTTAGATCCATGCCGGAGGGTTTGTTGAGGAAGGTCTGGATTGCGGGAGCGTTGAGAGTGGGGAGAATGGGACCATTTTGGGTAGGTGTTGTTGTTGTGGACGACGAAGCTACAGTTGTGGTGGAAGAAGTGGTATTCCTTCTGCTGGAAAAGAAGCCGGTTGAAACGGTCGTCCCCGGAGGAGAAGTAGTAGTAGTAGAAGGAACAGAACTCGTGCTAGATCTGGAGAGCCAGCTGAATGGACCTCTTCTGGCGGGCGGCTTTTCCGTAGAAACAGGAGTGACATCCTTGGCGGGAACCGGAGGTGGATTCGAAGGTGTGGAAGAGGTACTCCAGGGGAGGGAGAATTTGGATATGGTAGTGGGAGGAGGAGTGGGTGGTTTTGGAGCTGCAGATGTAGAAGAGGCAGAGTTTGATGATATGGAAGAGCGAGATTTTATGGAAGAAGGTTTGGTGACAGCATCGGTGACAACGGTGGCAGAGGCTGCCGTAGCTGTAGTAGCTTCTCCCGTAACGAGGTCAATGTCATCCATGGAGGTAGTCGAGATTGCAGCGGAAGTGCGCCTCTCTGGGACGTCTTTGATAGGACCCTGAACGGGCGAACTCTTCGGGGAGATGTCGCTGGAGGCGGACGAGTCGAGGGCGGTGGCAGAAGAGCCATCGTCATCGTGCGCGATGGATTTAACTGAAGGGGTAAGTTCACGCTTCATTTGTTCAGGAGAGCCGGGCTCGGAAGCAGCAGGCGAGTGGAACGACTCCTAAAAAGCAGCGATTTAGTGAGTATTTATTAGACTTCGCACTGTAGTTGGTATGCTAAAATATGAAGATGTCATAATAGAGGTTTTTCGGAGTTCCAAAGAGGAATAGGGGGGCTGCGATGAGGGTGTAAGACTTTTAGGGTCCAAAAAGTCTATAATTTCAAATAACAATTGCTATATCGACAGGAGTTGGACGACAACAGCGATACGCGACAGGCAACCGCGACAGCCACGGCGCAGCTGGTTTGCCAGGCCAAACAAAGTCGTTATATAGCGACGGTCACAGCGACAATAATAACAATAATTGACTCTGCCGCAAGCAGGACAAACACAGATGAATATAAAAGACAGACAGAAGAAATGCAATCATCGTATGTGAATGGGGGACGGTTTGCAGGTATTAAGGGCAAGCACTTACAGCAGCTTCGTCTTCTTCCTCGTCTTCTTCTTCTTCGCCAGAAGCACTATCCTCGTCGTCGTCGACGGAGATCGTGGTGAGCTTTGGCTTGTTTTGCAAAACCTTTTTCTCGTCAGTGACGATATCAACCTCTTTCATGTCAGCAGTAGCTGACAGCACGGCAGCGGCCATGATGAGGTTATTGGTAAGGTGGAAGCTTTGTTCCAAGAGGGTTTTGATTTAGAGAGAGAGATTGATTGAGGTGGTTCGTTTCAAATTTTTGTTCGTTCGTTTCTTTTCGTTCTATCGTTATATGTTGTGTTTCTTCTTCGTTTCGGTCGTCTCTTTGCAATTGAAAATGATAATGATGATAATGATACGTCGGAGAGAAAGAAGAGATTGAGCTTTCTTTTTAAATGATGACGAGGGTAGTGTCGATGGTGATGATGACGAGGGTGATGATGATGGCTACAGTCAATGTAACCGCGGTAACTAACCAACTAACCAACTTTTGCTCGACGCTGGTTGGATGGGATGCGATGTCAGTTTTTAGCAGCGGGAACGAACACCCTCTTATCTGAGCGCTTAATTGAAACGTAGACGGCAGATATAAAAAGAACGGCAACAGGCGACAAGAATAGCTTAACAAGACTAGCTAATGTCTAGACAGACACACAGACGGATATTGTAAGTGTATAGATGGAAGGATTGGGGGGAGGATAGAAGGGAGGGTGATTGTTGGAGACTAAGTGTCTACTATTATCCACGCCGCCCAGTCCATATATTCCAACGTGAACAGAAGAACAACTATAACTAACAAGCAAGCAGAGCTGATGGTCCAATCGCCTGTCCATTCTATTTTTCCATTCTATCCTCGCAGCTAGCTGGCACCTGTCTGTCTGTCTGTCTCTGTTGGGAGGAAGAAAGAATCAAGAAAAATAAAGAATGAACACGATGTCTGAGAATGGAGACTACCAACATACCTTTTTTTTTTTTTTTTTCCCCTTCCCTTCGAACTGTAGTCGTCTGTCTTTTCAACCGTCAAGGCGAAATAAATTGTATACTATTTGTGGCGGTGGTATCCGTAATCAAGGGAGAGCAAGAGAGGAAGGAGAGAGAGAAAGAGAATGGGACGATGAAGTTATTGAAATTCAGCCCTGCAATTAATTCTTCCTCTTCACATTCAATTCATTCTCTCAGCAGAAAATTACAAAAGAACAGATGATTTCAAAGAAGGAGAGAGAGAGAGAGCGAAACTACGGAGTAATATTAATTTCAACTTGCAGATGACATGTTCATTAACAAAAATTATTATTATTATTATTATTATTGTTTACACAGAAACTAACTAACAGCAAGTCGGGACGAGAACGACACCAGCAAAGAAAAGAAAAGAAAAGAAAAGAAATAAAAAAAGGAGAGAAAGCCAGCCAATCGCGGCGGATATCACACACCGCTAACTTCCAACCTCACAGCCAGCTCCAACCCTTCCAACCAACCAAATTCTTTTCGCTGCTACTGCTGCTGCTGCCCCCAGAATCGGTCTGGTCCAGCTTGATGCAAGCTGTAATATCAACGGGCCTGCAAGTAACTTGCATACAGACGGACATGTAAATGTATCCTGCAGGTCGTGGGGAAAAAAACGAATCCAGTCACTCACTCGGACAGATACGCAAGACCCTACTTTTTGAACATCTTTCACACTTTTGTGACCTATTTACTGATCGTGCTCTGACGACTTGTTACTAAGCTGAAAGCATCCACCAACTGGCAGTTCCGAACTCCTTCTCTTTCTCAGGAAGGTTCTATCTTCAACCTTCAACCCATATGGACAGCCGTTGATCAATAGAGCACACGCGCGCACACACACACGAGCACACTCATGCTCAAGAGAAAGGGAGAGAGCACCTTATCTTCAGGGGTACGGAAACATGAGCTGATGCTCTCCTCACAGCTCTCCCAAAGTACGAAGTCCCAGCGGGAGAAGAGAAAAAAAAGAAATACCAAGTGAAAGAAAAACCCCATTGGACCCGCAATATCAGTGGGGAACACACACATATCCACATCTCTCTCGCTTGCGTTTCGTCTTGAGAAGCTATTCACATCAGGAAGGCCCTGCAAACGGCCCTTTCACCTCCCCCCGGCTTTCAATTTTTCACTTCACACGAATGGGAACCGGGCTGTTTCAGAAACAAAAATCCCAGACCCATACCATTGTTGACGTGTGCCCTTGCTCAACTAGCCTATTTGCTACTCTTTTCCATATAATATTTTCTTCTCTTTACGTTCCTGTATGTAGAGCTCGTCTTCTGTGCTCTGTCTGTGAAGGAGTTCCAGTCGCGCCTGGTCGTACGTCTACGTGTCGAGAGACTCGTGAAATTCGGTCGCGGTAGACAGACCTTATCACACTATTTTTTATACACTATTTTTCGCACTCAAACAACTTGATAAGCTCGTGCCGACATTTAATATTTCCCTGAAGACGGACGCCTCGCGCAAGGTCGAGTTGACCCGGGTCGCCAGAGTGTTTGAGGTATAGCTCTCTGCCCATGCAAGGAGCCATTTTCATTTTTTCTGTAATTTTAAAAAATGTTTTTCCCCCTTCGAAGGTCCCTTTCAAATACGGGTGCGGGACTAAAGTACTTGTGGGTATGATGATGTATGTAGACGTAACAGCCCCCGCCAATACAAAATTGCAAGGAAAATTGAGAAAATAAATTGAGCGATCCGGAGCATCTTCCGTCGGTAGACGCTGATAAATTTCCAGAATATACTTAAGGACTTACATACCATCGTTAAATACGCATCCCCCTTAAGGCCCTTTCGCCCCCCCCCCCCCCCCTCCTCTCCCCGGCCCTCCTTTTTTACTGCTTTGCTAGTCTAGGTTCGGGTACTTACGAAACTTACTAGATCAGGGGGAACGGGATGAAGGTTGGCTGCTATTAATATTTCGAATTCGAAGATACCCGATCGATATCGATTCCTTGAGAAGATTTGAATATTATATACTAGATTCGATGCATTGATTGGAGCTAGCGGCTTAGCTCTTTTCGATCGCGATATCGATCGACGGTATTCTTGCGAATATTCATATCCGCCCCCTACTTTTGATATTAATATATTTGGCCCCTTTTCTAGATCTAGATGGTCAGGTCATATGGATAGCCTGACCAACCAGACTCGTGTTGTTCGCACGCACGCGCGTTTGCATTCTTCTCGAATTCTCTCGCGCGATCAAAATCTATGTAGCCTCCCAATACGTACTTAAGTATATACCCATGACGTTAGGGTAATTAGATGAGTCAGCTAGCTCCGTGCTTTCTCTCTCTAGAATATTTCAGTTCGCGATCAGAGAAAAGCTGGCCAAGTGGGGCGAAATGCTACGGATCGCGGAGTGTAACTCGAGGCGCTCGAGGCTGGTAATAACGAATAATTACATATACGATTACTAGCCTTTTCTTTTTCGTTCATAAATATTAAAAATTGAGAGCCACAATCTTTTATCGATACGGATATAACATCCCGCCATTGATTTTTATTTTAATGGGTGGCGATACACTTAAAATGCGTCGACGAACGACGGAGATGGATGGGATCGATGATGGTGGTGGGAGGTGCTATATTTGGATCTTTGCCCACCGCAGTTTACGAGACCACCACTGCTGGTACCAGTCTTGTAACTAAACTAGGGCTGGCGGCTGGTACCACTGCAGGGTCCGAGCTAATTAATCTCAACACAACGCAACCACCACAACACATCAGTTTGACTTCTTTGGTCCAACACAACGCGTCAGAGTCTGGCTCAGCGAGACCAGGTCCAACCAATCAAAAAACAATTTCCTTCAGCTGCGTCCAACACATCTTGCGTCATGCCCTTTGTTGTATTTGTTGCGCGCGGTATATATGACCTAGAACAATTGAAGACGACCCCATCAAGCTTCGAGCGCTTCTTTCTAGACCAAGGACCGACTGATCCCACTTTGTATACAATTGTATCGAGCTTTTTGTTTATGAAATAAGACTGATCTATCTCTGGTAACCATGCCCTACTAAATTTATAAACTGACCAACAAATTTCTAGATTGGATCCATGGAGTTTTTATTTACCTTCTTAGCGGAAGAAAATTGCATCATATCTGGAATTATAATTATAATTATATTTTGATTATATTAACTATTAGTATACAGGTGCATCTACCTAGATAATTGCAGGATATATATAATCTTGCATGTAGTAACAAAAAAAAACCTTCTTGATCTCTTCGGATATAGTGACCAGTCTACAACTTATAAGCACCAGTTGTTAGCGCATCGATAGGTCACATTCCATCACAAGTAGCTCTCAGAATACAAAGCCAAGCGTTCCTTAACTTCAACAATTGAAACAAATAACCTAAATATCAAACACTTTTTGAATATTTTTGTATCCAAAGTTACCAACCGATGCTGTTTTCTATCAAGTTTCTTGGCCCCAGGGGGGATACTCGATAGATGGTACGTCGCATCTTTGATGTACAACGTAAGGTGAAGGTGTGCCGAAGGTGAGATACGCCGTCTCACCCGTTTCATCGTATATCCTAAAGTCATACACGGCTTCACTACCGGTGTTGATCAACATAAACCTGATGGGTAGATATTGACCGGCCGTCATTGAAACTGTCACGTTAAATTCCTGGTAGGTTCGGGCACTACCTGGTCCTACTGATGTTAGGTAAGACAAACCCTCCGAGTTTGACCTGTTCCAGCCGGAATATGCCAATTCGCCTTCCCAGAACCCAAATAAATTGTCTGCTTTGAGGGCTTGGAAGGTATAGTTTTGAGTAATTGGTGCGTAAAACCAACCACGATGCGCCAAGGCGTAAATATTGCTCGTATCAAAGTTGTTCCCAGGGCCGGCGGTAACATTATGTGTTTCAAAGCCATACGGGTGGCTTCCGTTTCCAGGATAGACCAATCCAAAGATATCTGTAGTCGAAGTGTTATACGGTGTCACGTTCTTGAAATAGGCGAACTCTACTTGCGAAAGGTTGCCGGTAGCAGTACCGACAACATAAGGACTGTCGTATATAGCCACCTGCAAACCAGCTCCATTCGCACAGCTGGTATCTGGGGTAGGCGCCGGGGTGGCAAATTGAATAACTGTGATGGTACCTGATGGGTTTGTTGGAATTACCGTTGTCAAAAAGGTCGTACCTGTGGTAAACTGTGTGACTGTGGTAACGGGCAAAGTGTAAAACGTGATCACGCTGACGGTTGCCAATGGATTACTTGTGTCAGTCGGGAAAATTGTCGTCAAACCAGTGTTGGTAGCGAAAGCGGTAGACGTAACCGTTGGAGGAACGACAAATGTAATGACGGTGATAGTTCCATCCAAGGCTGTCGTGTCAGTGGGGAACAAGGTGGTGATGCGAGTTACACTATCCGTCTGAGTAGCCGTGACCGTTGGAATGACCACGAATGTGATGACGCTGATGGTTCCTAAGCCATCGGTAATTCCACCAGTGGTGGGCAAGATTGTGGTAATCGATGTAGCGGTGCCAATTCGGGTCACGGTGGTAATAACTTGGGTGATTACGACCGTCCTTGTGCCGCTAGTCTCAACTGGAGACTGAGTGGTCGTGCCCCCAATAGGACCCACAGTGATGACTGTCACGATAGGTCGTGTGATGACTACAGTCGTTGTTCCACCTTGCGTGATTGTCGATCCGTTGGAATCGACCGGAGCTCTTGTAGTAGTTCCCGCAACCGGACCATCTGTGGTCACGGTGACTATGAAAGTGACCGGAGTTGTCACAATAACGCTTATGGTCCCGGATTCATCTGTAATCGCCGATCCAGCAGAGTTCACTGGGAGCTCGGTGGTGGTTCCAGCAACAGGACCTCCGGTGGTGATAGTAATCACAGGCTGGGTAATCCGGACAGTAGCAGTTCCACTGGAGCCATCGGTAATTGTATTACCGTTACTGTCTGTTGGGAATACGGTAGTTCTTCCTGGTGCTGGACCAGTCGTTAGGATTGTCGTCAATGCGCCTGCAGGTTGAGTAACCACGATTGTTATTGTCCCCGATTCATTAACGACCGTGCTGCCTGCTGAATCAGTTGGAAACCTCGTGGTTGTCCCGACAGTAGGGCCTGGAGTCGTAATTGTGATAACCGGCTGGGTGATACGGACTGTAGCTGTACCAGCGGATCCATCGGTGATTGGACCGCCGGCACTGTTGGTTGGGAAAACGGTCTCCCGTCCAGCAACCGGACCGGTAGTGACCACCGTAACAGACGTGCCCTCAACTTGGGTTATAATGATGCTAACAGTACCGGAACCATCCGTTAACGTTGATCCATTCCCGTCAACTGGGATTCGAGTTGTGGTTCCTGCTACCGGGCCTGGAGTTGTAACAGTTACGACCGGCTGCGTGATCCGGACAGTAGCGGTTCCGCTGGACCCATCAGTAATTGGAACACCCGCGCTGTTGGTTGGGAAAATAGTTTCCCGTCCAGAAGCCGGACCGGTAGTGATTACGGTGACCACAGTTCCGGCGGGCCGAGTGACAACGACAGTGATTGTCCCAGAGCCAACGATTGTGGCACCTGAGCTGTCAGTTGGAAATCGAGTGGATGTTCCACTAACCGGGCCAGGAACCGTTATCGTAGTAATTACCTGGGTAATAACGACAACTACGGTGCCACCTGTAATAGTTGGAAATATTGTCTGCGTCCCGCCCACTGGTCCGGGTGTTATCGTCGTGATAGTCGGCTGAGGAATAATAGGCTCTGTCACCACGACGGTGATTGTGCCATCAGTCTCAGATGGTGTCCTTGTGGTGATTCCTCCTAAAGGTCCCGATGTTGTGATGGTGACAACCGGGCGAGTGATGACAACAGTATAAGGCTGCGACCCATCAGAAATCGTGGATCCCATGCTTATTGGGTAAATTGTCTGCGTACCAGCCACCGGTCCCAAGGTCGTCACGGTCACTGGCTGTGCTGAGACAGTGGTTACAATAACGGAAATCGTGCCGGCCCCGTTTGTAAGAGTTAATCCAGAGCTATCAGTTGGGAAACGGGTCGAAGTTCCAGGAGCACTCCCTGGTACCGTAACCGTAGTAATAAATTGGGTGATCACCACAGTATATGTTACAGGTCCATCAGATATAGAGCCTGATTGGGTTGTCGTACCGGGCGAAGGACCGGGCGTGATTACGGTCGTCAACGCTGGCGTGATGAATGTGATAATGGTCTTCGTCCCCTGAGGAAGTGTGGATCCGGCTCCATCAGTTGGAAATAGGGTTGTCAAGCCGGTTGTACTTGCGACTCTGGTAATGAGGGTTTGCGGCTGTGTGACATACGTGATTATGGTGACCGTTCCAGAGATTATAGTTTGTCCAGCGCTGTTAGTGGGGAACACTGTCGTAAGACCTGTCGTAGTAGCGATGCTCGTCACTGTCGCGGTTGCTTGCATAATGTATTGAATGACCGTCGCAGTCCCGGAATTCGTAATAGGGGAGCCGGCACTATCAGTAGGGAATACCGTTGTCAAATAACTGCTTGTTCCGATCTGTGTAATTGTGGTCGTCTGCTGAGATCCAATCACTTGAGTGACTATAACACTGATCGTGTCTGTGGAGTCAGGCGGAAATATTGTTGTAGTGCCTACCACAGGGCCAACGGTATACACAGTAGTGATTGGCTGAGTTATCACGACTGTCGCAGTTCCCGAGCCATCAGTGAGGACGGATCCATTACTATCGGTAGGGAACTGGGTGGTGGTTCCTCCAGTTGGACCGGGAACGACAATGGTCGTTGTTTGGCTGGGAAACCTCGTTATGACATTTGTATTACTAGCTGGTGTGGTGATGACAACAGTCACAGTACCAGACTCATTAGTGATAGTGGAACCGCTTCCATCAACAGGGTATCTAGTGGTCGTGCCGGGAACTGGACCGGAAGTGGTGATGATGACCACTTGTTGCGGCACAAAAATGATGACTGAAATGACACCAGTAGGGAGACTGTTGGTAGGTTGAGGCCCGGTCGGAAACACCGTCGTAGTAGAAGCCGATGTACCAGTTCTTGAGACTGTGACGATGGCTTGCGTGAAGAATCGTATGACCGTGACCGGTGCCAAAACGTCGCTTGGCGTGATTGTGGTCAAGGACTCGACGGTTCCAGTAGCTGGTTGGAAAACACTAACGGTGCTCGGAACAACATAAGTGATGACTGTGATAGTGCCTGTTTTTATGGTACTACCCGCCGAATCTGTAGGATATAATGTGGCGATAGTCGTGATAGAGCCTCTGCTAGTTATCGTTGTTGCGGCTTGTGTGACATAGACGATAGCAGTTCGAGTTCCGAAGCTATCGGTTAGAGAACTGCCTCGACTATCGGTTGGGAATACGGTAGTAGTAAAGGCCGAGGAGCCCACGCTCGTCACGGTTACAATTGGCAGGGCTCTGTATTCGATGACTGTTGCAAGCTCAGATAAAGCCGTGCCAGTCGGTAAGATGGTAGTAGTAGAGGCAAAGTTGCCATATACAGTAAACGTCGTAGTTGAAGGTACCACCCCAATGATTACAGTTGCTGGAATAGAAGGATCCGTAGGTTGAATAGTAGTGGTAAATCCAACGCTTGCTCGAGTTGATACCGAGACAACTTCTCTAGCTACCCCAATGACTACTGTGACTGGGACTGTCACTGGCGCGTTGGTTGGCGGTGCCACTGTTCTGGTGTATCCGGAACTGCCGAACGAGGTGACCGTTGTCACAGGGCGGGTGACATAAAAGATGACCGTCGCGGTTCCAGAGCCAATGATAGTTTGGCCGCTACTGTCTGTCGGAAAGACCGTAGTAGTTCGCTGTGTGGTATCGGGCAGGGTGAGGGTAACCGTAGTTTCTTGGCCACCAGGAATGGTTATCCTGCCTGTCTCGGTCACCGTCGTTGTAGTTGTAGAATAGAACGATTTTGTCGACGTACTAGTCACTGTTCGAGTCGTCTTCGAATAGTGGGTGCTAGTCCTCGTGGAAGTGCGAGTGGTATATTTGGTGGACCTGGCCGTCGCAATGGTCTTTGTTCGGGTCTTAGTCGTCTTTTTAGTCTTATATTTTGTGACCGTCGCCGTTGGACACGAGATGGTCTTCGTCTTGCGGCTAGGCGTCTTTGTAGTAACCTTGGTCTTCGTCGCAAAGCATGCTGGATCACAAAAATGTAAAGTTAACAGGGAAATTCACATTCAACGGTCTATATTTACACCTTTTTGAGAGAAACTCACAGCAAGCTTTCGGTGTAGAGCATTTATTTGCTCGTTTGAAAAATTTAAATCCTGATGAGTTACCAATAACCGTCTCCATCGTGGTGACAGTCTTTGTGACGGTGGAAACACTATATATAATAACCGAGTCAGAAGCGCCATTGAGAGTTATTCAGGGGAGTCAAGGAGGCATTACAAAGTTCGACTGGTTGTAACCGTCTTTATGTTGGTCTGAGTTTCGAGTATCGTCTTTTGCACCACCTTCGTAACTGTCCTTGGAAGGGTAACAGTCCCGCATTTCGTCCTGACAGTCCTGGTCTTGTTGATAGTGGAGGTTTTCCAACGTGTACAGGTTGCTTTCCCTTTCTTGATATGTTTGGTCGTTGTCGGAGTTGGTTTGGTCACCGTCTTGGTGCATGTGCGTATTTGGATGGATTTTGTATGAAACCATTTCGAACAACTGGACGAGACACCGTACTGCATCAATGCTGACTTACAGCTCGGAGCAGGGCCTGAGCACTTGTATCCCAACACAGCTGTTGCAAGTAGCAGCTGGAGGATAACCTGCAGGAACAACATCCTGGAGGTTTGCAAACTGCTTCGCTGTCTAAATTAATTTGATTATCCAATAATATATTGATGTCCGTCAGATCTATGATGTCCCACTATTAATATGCCCACCTCTATATTACCATGTAAATTGGGTCCGTTAGGTTTACCTGGTCAGGCTGTCAGGATGCTCAAAAAAATTGCGGTGCGGTGTTCAATCTTTTATAAATTTTATATCGGAAACCAGTATCTCAACAGTATCTCAACACGGACAGTATGGAATCTACGTACAGGTTAGATCGATCAGTCCGATTTCGTTTCTGGATGTCGAAAATTACCCAACCACTGGGTAATCTCCTTCATACCGGTGCCTATCGGCGCGGAGGGCCTTTTCGCCAACGTTGCATGGCCGACCCTTTCAATCCAAACGATCGGTCGAGATCCCATTACCGAGCCTACTCTCGATCAAAGTATATCGACTAATGAGCTAATCTCGTCCCACTTGTGGTTCTTAGATTTCGGTAGCTTAGCTAATTAGCTTGCAACTGCTCCTTTTTGATCCCATCTCCGCCCGGATTCGAGGATCAAAAACCTTAACTAGACGGGAGATTGGCAAAGTCAGAATAAACATCATAACTGGAAATAAGTCTCGCTGGTTATGTCCAGAAGCCTCTTGAGTCTTTACACAGATGGACAATGTCCTAAAATTTGACGAGGTTAATCTGAGTATATGTTATCTATCTTCAGCCTTGGTATGGAACCCAAGCGAGTCTCCAAGCGAGGAAAGAAAAATGCTTTTAGTTTATTCTAACACATGTGGACCAGAAGACTCGAGATTTTCAAAAATTTTGATGATTGAGAGCTTTGATACTTCGACTCTTTCGAATGGCGAACTTGCAAACCTCCTAATATCTATTCCCGGAAATCTGTGCTTGCAGGTATTTAAGCGATCGATCTCAGACTGGATTGATCAGGAAATTGCTCTTGGAATGTATGAGATCGGTGGTAGAAAATAATGTGGTGGTTATCAACAAACCTCGCCAGCCCCGGGAAACACCTTAGGAGGCTTTGAGACCATTTTGTGTCGGGGCCAGTATTTTGAGTGACCGTTGTCTCCGTGACCCGGTGCGTACTCTGCGTACCGAGCCAATTTAATATTAGATCTAGATACGTTACACGTTATATATATCAGCTAAGCGACTATAGCCCGCCCAGAAACGAAACAAGATCGAAAATTAAGAAATCTAGCTGGTAGCTCGGGATTAGTCTCGTACTCGGGATATAGTGGATGATGGGCAATAATTTAACTTTGAGTCCCCAGGAATCAATTTAATGACTGATTATAACGACATCGCCTTTACCTCCATTGTTGATAGGTTGTAGGTGTTGAGACATGATGGATATTGATATCTGATGGTATAGATTCGTTGTGTTGGATAACCCTAACATGCAACTCGGCAAATATGGATCCCAATGGTCTCGGATCCCAACGAGACCAGGTCTGGACGTGTCAACGTGTATTGCAATTGTCACACGTGGGATGGCGAGATCCATGGTAACTTCGGAGTACTCCGGATTCCAGCCTTGACCAACTGACTGCTCACTGTACGAAAGCCTGGATTCGGTCGCTGCGCTCTTGTCTTGGATGGCCGATGGTCACCATTATCTTGGAGTATTATTATATTGTTGCGTGGCTACCAGGATATAATAATCAATAATCTTGTATTTCAATGAGGCTGGCTGCAGAGCCGAGCAGAACTACGAAGGGTTCTACCTTTTAGATCGCGATGGCATCGTTAAGTTCCGGTAACCACCGTGAAAACCTAATACCAAAGGGTGCCTGAGCTGAGTGGGGCATTCCGAGTTGGAACGGCACTTATTGCATGTAAACGTATCATGACTTTGTGCAACTTTCGATCCTTCGGTGGCCGGTGGTTTGAAACTGGTTGATTGTGGCACTGCATCTATTCTGATTGACAACCCCGCATGCTATAGCCGCTACTAGTCGCATAATTAGTCGATTTGATCCTGACAGCAGGCGAGGAGTGGCCGGTTGACATATCGCAAATCCAGCCGCTTGATATTATCATCTATCTCAACATTAGCCTGCGGGCCCGCTCTTATAAAGGCTTTTATTATGACAGAGAATCCTGGTATCAGAGTACTCTAGCCCTGATCGAAGCTAGTCTTGTTGTCACGATCGAAATACATTCTATAAGTTTATAAATTCTCCGCTTTAGTGTTACAAAGGTAGAAGGTCACAATTCTTGGTCGTTATCCTAATACGCCCACACATTACACAAGTTCAAGTCCAATGCTAAAAATACAGTTACACCACCGACTGATGGAGCTTATTCACCTCATGAGTCTAGGCTTGTCTCGTAAACCAGCCGCGCAGCACGAAGGTTTAGGGCTAGGTCCATGAAAAGATGTTCAAGCCGAAAACTAATGGAACGTTCGAAATTTGAGAGATTGCCACTCAGGTGGCTGTTGTCTCGTAAACCAGCCGCGTAGCACGAAGGGTGGCTGTATTATCAATAAATTTAGTCTCGATGTCAGAGGCTCTAGCGGAGCTTTGAAGCCTCGTTCGATGTTTTGAACTTCTACCACGCAACAACAATGTTAATAATTATATATAAAACAGTTACAAAGTATTTTGATTAAATAGACTGAATTTTGTTGTTTCTCACTTCCTGTGGTGTTCCACTTCTGATAAAAAATACATACCTAATTTCTGGCCACGGGGGGTCTTTTTTTTCTGTTGTTAATTCTGATCCAGGACTGTTGCAAGCCCGCACTCCTCAAATTTTTAATATAAAAATAAAAAAGATTATAAATATTTCAAAATAATTATTTATTATTAAAGCAAAAAAGGAGTATACGGGTGGTGGTTTGGACCCCAGCAGTTAATTAATTATATTTCCTCCGTGCAAGATGGTACTTTTTCAGCTGCTTCGTCTTATATAATTATTATGAATACAAGTACTTTTTACTTTGTAAGCATATTGTATGTATTCACTCTGGGTTCGTTTAGCTAGCTTGCGAGAATGACTTTTTTGGTGCAGTGTCCCCTTGCTTCATATTTTTTTTTTTCTGAAATGAGAGGGTTGAATGAGTCTGCGGAACGCAGAAATGAAAATGAGCTTGTTGTAATTCGAGGGACAACGCAAATCCACTCATCGGCCAATGCACTTCAGACTGGTCTCGGTTCAGACCTAACTAAATGGTTTGATTTTGTGTCAGTACTTTGATGTGGGACGCTCGCTTGTTCTCGTTTCCAGCCTGCCTTTTGCTGGCCCACATGTCACAAGGCTTGCTTACATTTCGCAGTAATCTGATATAAATATCATATGATTTTCGATATTAATATTTCTTGTGAATGTTTTATATTATTGACATTGGAAATATATCAATACCTAGGAATCCAAGATATCAAGAATGTTCAGTTGTTGAGATTCTGTATTTCAACTAAAGCGTGGACTCTGTGGGTCTGGGACTCGAGACCAATTAAAGCCTAGATAAGCCAGAGCAAGTTGGTCAATCTACGACCTATTGAATCAGACGGCAAAAATTTCATCTCGTAAAAAAAAAAAAAAATTAGAAAAAATTTAGACGTTATAACGTTAAGGGCTCTAGAGTTCTCATTTCAACCATTCCAGAATTATCTAGTTTGGTGCATTTGTGTCATCTCATAGGATGGCCAAAATGATTGAGTTATAGCATACATGATTGCTCTCAGCAAGTCTACAAGATAAAATAGAATAGAGTGTTATATAAATTTTGAAAAGAAGAAGTAGGACGTTCCAGAGTTACATAATATCATACGGTCTCGATGCGGGGATGAAACTATGTCGGGTTAATTCATGGAAAATATAATGTATGATCATGCGTATTCTGAACCAAATTTCTGCATAAGTTGGTACAGGAGTGCAAAATTCATCAAATATATGTATTTCTTCGTAAATAAATGCATTTCTTCGCAAATTCGACTTGAGGATAATGGTTTTGCGAACCTACCTTGAGACCCTGGAGATACTTTAGCTCGTTCGATGATACTACAATTCCCATACTTCAGGTCTCGAGATCTCTCGGCATGTTTTAGAGTATATCGAGGAGATGAGACAGCCAAGATTGCTGAAACCCGCCTTAGTCGCAATATTCCGACGCTAGGGCTTTAAATTGATATCAAGCACCACCTTAGGCTAGTCTATTACCTATAATGGTAAGTTTCCTGTAACGCTAACCATTTCGGGAAACTCTACGTATTTTTCTTTCAATGGTGAAGGAACCTCACGCTTCAAATCCACGAACAAGGTTATCACTTCTTGGAAAATGTCTTGCAAGGTTATCGGTGATTAAATGTAAAATATACCCAAGTTTATACTTGACGGAATTCTATATAATGAGACCCATTTCTTCCTGTTTAATTTTTTTCTCATCAGTATCAACATCAACATCATACAATCCAACAATTACATTCAATCCACTACAACTACAATACCAAATACCCATTCAAACAATTATTTACTTCTAACTTTTTTTTGTCTTCAAAAAAAATATCAATTTATCTATCAAAATGAAGGTCACATTCGCTGTCGTCTCCGCTTTCCTCTTTGCCACCGCCCATTCTTTGGCGGTTATCGATCCCGCTAGAATCGACGCGTGCAAGAGACCAATGGACGATGGATGTGCACAACTTTGCAAGAGTAAGAATCTCAGATTTACCTTTCCTATACTACCACCATATTCGGTTGATATGAGAGCCGTGTGCTAATAGTTGTTTTCTGATAATATAGAATGCATGGTTCCAAACTCCCCACCATCATCCGTCAACTCCTGCTTCGATAAGGGCAACTTTGATAAATTGTGTATCCCCAAGGCAACTACTTCTGCCGCATCTTTGAAATATGCAAAGGTCGATTGCGATAAGGTTACGACTAAGAATGCCAGTGTGGCATCTCAAGGAGAGTGCAAGGTGCTTTGCAAGTGTGAGTATAGTATATTCCTAGTTTCCTAATTATAATATCATTCAGAGTTCGCGAATTCGGGGCTAATCATGGTGTTTTTTGGGGTGAATAGTTGCAAAGATGGACAAGGCTTCCGACTGGAAGGAGTTTGAGGAGCACTGCAAGGCCAACTAGAATGGTTACGATTCCAAGATGGATAGCTGGTTTCGCAGCAAGTCTGCGAGAATATCGATCTTTTATACAGTTCTGAAATGAAGCTGGATAGACTTTATAGATCTATTGACAAGATTGCTATAGACAGGAGCTTTGGAGTTTTTTTTTATATAGACGCTTTTGTATTTTATTTTTTGGTTTTGTAATTGAATTTTGGTCTCATAAAATTACTTGCTTATACACTCTATTAAAGTGAAGAGATCTAGCTTGAAACAGTGAAGATTCTAGAATATTGACAAGTGAAACCGTATGAATTCGTCTGTTTGTTTGAAGGTAATATATACTTATGTATGTATATATGCACAGTTCTTCAACGGGATGAGATACTGAGACAGCGGTGGGCGCGGGAGCTAGCAGCCTTAGACTTTGATTAATCATGATTCGCTTGCAACTGATTCATCCTTCTCCCATCTTCAGTTTCCGATATATCATATAGGCGTAAAAGGATATTTACGTAGATGAGGTTCTTAAGATAAAACCGTAGAGTCATCAGTACAAGATCCTTTTTCACTTTTGGCTGTGCTATTCCTACTTTGCCATAGTTATCCCAGCTCTGATAGCTCGATAGCTAGCCTCACCTCACCAGCGGCAACAAATAGCGCGGTCAACACAGCCAAAACAAACGTCAAAGTCAACTCGGGCCAAGAATCAACCTCGCCGCAACACTCGCCCTGCCTCAACGTCAACGTCAACAACGTCAACCTCTCCAGCTTTCTCTTCTCCACCTTTCACTAATCACCATCAATCTTCGAATCTGCTTCCACCCACCCGTTACGTGAGTATTAATATTCCGATTATATACAACCATTCTTCCAGTTGAATCTTTTTGCTGACACGCGTAAAATCTACCCGTCTCGGTTACAGGCTCGCAAACCTTTTTTTCCCCGCTAAATTTTTCGAGCTCAACCAAAGCTTCCCTGGCTGATTGCATCACACACGAGGCTGCACCCTCTTCGTGATTTCCAATCTCCCCCACCACCACCCATCTCAGTCAAAAACCAACCACCCTTCCACCTGCAACCGACTTCCGAAGACCCCTCTCTTTCTCTATCTATCAAATTACACCTTTCTCTAGCTCTGTCTCGTAGATTTCATCTTTTGATATCGTTTCCGTCCCCTTCGCGACATCCCACAATCACGTCCTATTTTGCTTTAGGTTTATCGTTTTCGCTCGCTTCTTTTTCTCCCTCTCTCTCTGTCTTCTCTTCAAGCTACGGGATTCTGCACATCCTTGGCTTCTGAATCCTTACATCATATTTTCCCGTCGATACCGAAGCTCCCATTCCGACGAAGACATTTTTTGTCTTTTTTGACAAGCCCGTCTCGACTGCAGCTGTGCTGTTTCCCTTCTGGATCGGAATCGGCTGTCCTTTCGACCGAAACACCGTATCTTGTCCCCACCTATTCACTATTCAGGCATCATATATATCGAACCACACACGCCCTGTATAGGTGAAGTTTTAGAGTTGAAGTGGAGGGGATATAACTGTTGACAGTGTCACAACCCAAGTATAGGCTTGGTTGTTTCACAAGATGCGAATTAAGAAGACGCCTTCACAGAAACACGAGCAGACACTGGTACCGCTCCAATTTTCTCTCTTCTGATATGTCTCTCGAACAGGGTACACTAACTTTCAAATCGTAGTCCCTCTTTGTTCGCGAGTTCTCGTCGAAAGCCATCGAACTATGCGATAAAGAAAAACGCGACCAGCTCACAGCCTATCTCGCCACCTTCCCGTCGATATGGCCCTTCCCCAGAGGCGACCTATATCACTGGATCGCGTTGCTCAACAGATTCGATGAGGTTCTCGAGGAGCTCGTCTCAAAGTATAATCTCAAAGCTGGTCCCCAGCTGATTCCCTTTGAGCCGGAGGATGAGATCATTCTCATCAGTATGCTCGATTTCAGCCGCCTGCTCATCGAAGAGTGTGGTAACCGTAGTTTATACGCCAGTAGCAGCGTACGTTATTTTTTTTTCTTTCTTACGTATCTTGATGAATTTTAGCTAACCCGTGGTTTGTAGCATCTGAATGATCTCCTCAATACCGTCTCATTACCGCTTCTTACTAGCGTTCTTCGTCTCGGACAAAAACTTGCACAGCGATACCACAGCTCTAGGTCGCGTACAGGTGCTCTTTCCACCGCCGCCAATAATCAACTTCTCACGAATCACTATAATATCAGTCTTGACAAGGTTACGAAAGTGGCTTCCGGATTCGTTGGTAGCGCGCCACCTGCCTCGTCAACTCAATCCACACCGGCAAAAGTACCGCTGAAGCCGCTCATAGTCGCTAACGATTTGCACAAGCTCGCCACCGATACTTCCGAACCTGGCGCTCACAACGTCAAAGGTAAACAGCCTGCTTCCCAAGGCTCTTCCGATGCTTGGGCTGTATACGAATCCATCAACTTTGGTTACTACGTTCACCCAGCACTCCCAACCAAACCTACAACCACCGAAAAGGGCAAAACGCCTACGCAGACCCCTCGTAAGGCCAGCGGGTTGAGCAAGGAGCATAAGAGTGACTTGACCTTTGAAGAGGCTGTTTCTGGTGTTGGCGAATCAAAGCCTTCGACTACCGGCGTTCAAACCTTGGAGATCCCCGCCTCGGTTATCCAATCCAACAGCATCATCGAAATTCTGAAAACAGAGCTTCCCAAGATTCCCACCGAATACCACTACGAGCTCCTTCAGCGTATTCGTGTAGCCAAGGCATTCTCCGAATCTGCGGAGACGAGACGACAAATCCTGGGCATTCGTATCCTAGCTGTTACCAACTTGGCCTATGTTCTTAGCGAGAGCAACTTCCAGACTAGGGTTCTGGCAGCCGATACTGATGAGCCTCGAAGATTCCAATTGGTTTTCCAACTCGCCGATATGGTGTCGCCAATCCGCGGTAGAAACGTACCAAGGACTTTGCAGACCTACGCTTTTTCTGGTTTGGAAGCCCTTGCCAAATGTAAAAGCAGGAACACTGATGTCAACGGCGCTTTGGGACTCAACGTTAGCCACGGCATCCTTCTTACTCTCCTGCGAAAAGCGATTGCCGATATTGCCGAGGAAGAAAATGGGAACGACCTCAGACCGAACAGAGAAGAAGAAGAATGGCGCAAGTCATTATTCGACTTGACTAGTAGCCTACCTAGCCAGCAAGTATCCGGAGGATTACTGGTCGGTGCTGGTTTGATCAACTGTCTGGTTTCCGTGTTGAATCTTCGCACGTTCAAGGGTATCCCATATATCCCGAAGGCGCTTCAATTCCTTGACGGGCTCGTGTACGGGATCCCACCCGCGTTTGCAAACTTTGCTAACGCCAACGGCTTGGACGCGATGGTGGAACTTGTGAGCTGGCAGGTCACAGCTGCACTTGCTGAATCCAAAGTTCCCGGCGGGTCTTTCCCTGAACTGTATCGATCTCCCTCTACTGATTTTGAAACCAGTTGGTATCACGCCTACATTCTCAAGATGGCTTTTAAGTTCACCCATCATATGATGAGTCAGACAGGTAATACCTCTGAGCGACTTCTTCGAAATTTAATCGATTCACCAAAGTTGCTGGACGCGTTGAGAAGCGTTATTGCGAATGGAAAGATGTTTGGTAGTTCGGTCTGGTCGTCTGCAGTTAATATCTTGACAACTTTTATACACAACGAACCGACAAGTTATCCAATCATCCACGAAGCCAAGCTGAGTCACGGATTGTTTGCGGCTGTCACGGGGCGACCTATCGAACAGTTCTTGGAGGAGACTGGAACGGCCTCTCCCGTTCGCGAACGAGCACCTCCTAACGAACTGAACGAGGATGCCGGAAACTCTCAAGACACACAAATAATCGACGCTGATCAGTTGGAAACTTCAACATCTGAACCAGCTGCTACCGAACAACCAGCAGCTGCTACTTCCACCTCTGGCAGCCAAGAAACAGAGAAGCAACCGGAGAGCCTACTGGTTGAGAATCCTGCCGCCAGCATTCTTCCGGCACTCGACGTCATGAACACGATCCCTCTGGCTTTTGGTGCTATCTGTCTCAACAACTCTGGTCTCGCTCTCTTCAAGGCTTCCGACGCATTGGAAAAGTTTTTTGAGATTTTTGAAAGCGCTGAACACGTTAAGTGTATGTCCGACTCGGATATCTCGACTGCGTTGGGTAGCCAATTTGATGAGTTGATCCGCCATCACCCTTCTTTGAAGGACGACATTATGAAAGTTATCGTCAAGATGGTTGGGAAGGTTATTGAACTTGGTCACCGGTTTGCGGCTAAGGAAGGTGCTGGAGCCAAGGTTTTCATTGAAGAGAATGGTGAATTTGTGGTTGCAGGAGGACGACGTGCCCTTAACGGTGCGCATCGAAAGTCCGTCAATGTCCCCGCAGCTCGATATGAGGAACTTAGTGACTCGGACGATAGTGACGTAGAGATGGGTGACGATGACGAGGCAGCAAACGCTGCTAGGAACGCGAACAATGCTTCTGCTCCTGCTGAAGAAGCGACTACCACGACTGACACGACTGCACCAACGACGGAAGCAGGACCTGCACAATCTGCTGCTGTTGAGGAACCTTTTGTTGATACAACTCCTAATGAGAGAGTTCTCATGGCTGACTTGAAGGAAGAAGAGGACTCTGATGTCCCGTATCCTGAAATCTCGATCTCAATGTACATTGATGTCATGTCTCGCTTCCTTGAGGGTTTCCTTTCTCACCAAGCCCACACTCGTGATTTTGTCAAGCGTGGCGGTTTCGACAAGTTGATCGCCATTTACTTTTTGCCTTCCCTTCCTTACGACTTTGCTGCCAGAGCTGTATCGCTCGCCATGACAAGGGTTATGCACCTTTGCGGAGAAGCGTCGCCGGGTACCACGATACCGAAATTACTTGGCAACACTAAGAAGGCTATCAACGATCTTGAACCGCTATTAAAACACGAGTCCAAAGAAGCCTTCTTCCGACCGCTTACCTCGCCTCCCAGCAAGACCGAATCCGAAAGCGCCTCTGATAAGCAGCCACTTGACGAAGCTGCTGAGCTTGTTCAAAATAGGGGGACAGATCTGATAAAGGACCTGGTCACTGCACACGCTCTTACAACTTTGCTTTCGGAGCTCTACTCGCAGACTCTATACAATAGTAGAACGACCAGCCAGCTCTTCCAACCTGTTGCACAGAGAGCGTTCTACGAAACTTTGGTACCTAGCTTGGGTGCCTTACACAGAGCTTGCGTCTGGGAGGAAATTTTACTGCAGAGAAATCTACCGGAGACTTGGAAGGAGGCTACTAAATTCAAGGATACACTTGGGTTCAGTCCTGAAGATGATCTCATCGGTCCAGATGGACAGGAGCTACCGCAAAAGACGCCCCAAGAGAAACGAGACGAGAAGGAGGCAGCTAAGAAGGCTGTTAGCGAGAGCGAAGGCAAGACACCGTGGTTTCAGAACGTCAAGACTATTAGGTTTTTGATCAGTCAGATTCCAAGCAGCATCACGCCATTCTTCCAAGGTAAGATCCTATCATCATATAGTGTGGAATAATTCTAATGAATATTCGTAGGTCTCGCTCGCGTTCTTGTTACTCGACGAACGACAGATCAAACTCACAAGAAGCATGCTTTCAAGATTGCGGATAGTATTTCTGATGTTATGCTTCAACACTTGACTTGGAAACGAGTTGGTGAGTTTCCAAAATCCGATCTCATGTTCTTGGGTTACGCTAATGATTTTGTAGAACTTTGGGATTCTGTCACAGATCGTTATAGCTACTTGATAATTGTCCTGTCCGCCATATCGTCACTGCTTTTGGAAGGCGGAGATCGAAGCGGTGGCTCTCAAGTCATTTGCATCGTTTTGATTACCTTTAAGCAGAATGATGGGCTGAAGACTGTCTCTGATATTTTGGAGACATTTTGGAAAGATGTGATGGATATTGCGGTTGATACTTCTGACCTCAACCAGAGGAATAGGTTGGCACACTGCTTTGGCGGTATCAAGGTTATCCTTTCATTGTTTTCGCAACTTGTCAACTCCAAGGCCTTACTTGAATCTCAACAAACCTCGCACCTACACTTTCCACGAGATAGGGATAAGGAGAGGCCAGACTACTTTAACGCACATCAGTTCCTTGTCGAATTGAGGGCATTAATTTTGCCAGTTGTGGAGAAAATGTGGACTTCGCCATCTATCGAAAAGGTGTTCCCGACCATTGTCAAAGCTGTTGTCGAAATTCTTGGTACAGTTCTCAAAGCCGAAGGAGAAGCGGGAGCGTACATGAGACGGGATAAGGGTAAACACCCAACTATGATTTCATGGAGGTCTTTCGAGCCCAATGAGGAACATATTCGACAGTTGATCGATATGGGATTCTCTCGAGAGGCATCATTGCATGCGCTACTCCGTTGTAACAATAACATTGCAACAGCGACGGACTATCTGATCAATCACCCCGACGAAGCAAATAGAGCTGCTGCCGCGGGTACTTCTTCTTTGAGACGACGGGCTAGCGATGGCGATGAAACCAGTTCTGAATCGGAAGCTGATACGGATGTTGACGCCATCACGGATTTGCAGGGCACCGCTGCTCAAGAGAATGATGCCGCAGCTGCTGCCCCCGCCGCCGAAGAAATTGCTGTTCAGCCCGACGTTATGGGCCCGCCTTCAACAGCTTTAGCAGGGGAGAACCCACTTGAGGTCATGCTGAGAAACTTGACCACTCCGGTTGTACCAAGCGATGATTGGGTGACCAGACCACCAGCACCGCCCACTCCTCTAGCTGGATCGAGCCAACCTGCTGGCCCGCCACCACCACCTACTTCGGCTCCTTCGGAAACATCCGCTCCGCCTGCACCACCTGCACAATCGGCCCCTTCTCTTTCGCAATTGTTGAATCCAGCGGAAATCGTGTCTCAGACTTCGGATAACGACCAAGAGGGTGGATTGATGGCTATGAGCGTCGATGAACTTCCTGCTATTGGTCTTGCAGTTCCAATCTTTAACCCACAAGGCGAGCAATCTACCTCAACTACGGGATTTTCTGGGCCACCACCGCCGCCACCTGCACCTCCTCTTCCCGCAACTGATGACAAAGGAAAAGGAAAAGAGGAACCGTCGATTCCTGTCGTCACTATTGAGGATCTTGATGATATGCGAAATCTCATTAGTGTTGGACTCGTTGATCGCACGCTTGAAATTCTTACAATGCAGCACGATGTTACGTTTGAACTAGCAAATCTTGTCACGAGCGCTTATTCAAAGGGTACCGAAGAGACACGAAAGGAGGCTGTCGCGACCATTTTCCAGTCTTTGATGTCTCTTCAACTGGAAGATGATATCCGACCTCAAGGCAAGACTATCGCTGCCGTTGCTCATTTCTTGGGACTGGTTCTGCAAAATCAGACATTCTTTAACTCTGGCCTGGAAGAGTATAAGGACCAACTTCCTATCGTTACGGAGTACATCAAAATTTATCAGAACGAACCTTGCCCGTGGATCGGAAGGATCCTGTTGGTTCTTGAGAAATTCTTGATTGAGTCTTCGCAGCCACAGCAGATTGACTTTGTCCCACCGGATTCGGAGGAAACTTCCCCACGACCGCCCATCCAACCGGGATTCCAAGTTCCATTGGACCAACAGATCAACATCTTTACCGCCGTAATGGCTGCTGTACCCTTTGTTGGCAAAGATGAGAGCACCGCCCTTGCAATTGTGAGGCTTTTGGTGCTCTTGACCAGGAAACGGGAAATCGCTCTCAAGATGGGAGAATATCAAAACATCCACCGTCTATTCCACATGTTCAAGAGCATGGCGGGCAGTGACACGAGCAAGATTCGATCATGCATAATGTTGATCGTCCGACACATTATCGAAGACGACGAAACAGTCAAAACTTTCATGGCGTCTGAGATTCGAACCTTCTTCAAGAACCGAGGCTCTAGAAACAGTCGGCATATTGACCCAGCTACCTTTTGCAGACAGTGCTCGCATTTGGTGCTGAGGAATCCGGATGTTTTTGTGGACACAACGAACGAGCTTTGCAAATTAGTTGGGTATCAACCAAGTGTTAGGCACCAGCAGATCGTGCTCAAGGAGTTGGAAGACAAAGAAGGCGAGAAGAAGGATGATGAGGACGAGAAGACTGTCGAAGGTGCAGAGAATGAAGCTGGTCCGAGCGGGACCGATGCGGATGCTGATAAGAGCAAGGAGGTGGATAAGGGAAAAGCACCAGTCTTTGAGTCATCTGAGAAATCAAAAGCCACAACGGAGATGAAGTCTCCACCTGGTGTTGAGAGGCCCGATGGTGTCGTTCATTACCTGCTTTGTGAGCTTTTAGCGATCAAGGATGTGGATGCCACTGAGGGAATCCCACCACCGCCTCCGCCCCCGGAAGAGAAACCCGCAGAGAGCAAGAAGGAAAGTGGGGGAGATGTCGAAATGACAACTGATGAAAGCGGACCATCTACTGAAGCTGTCGCGACGCAATCCGAGAAACCAGCCAAAACCGAGAAAGTCGAATTCAATGGCGCCGATCATCCCAATTATCTCTATCGGTGCTTCCTACTCCAGGCTCTCACTGAAATCCTCGCATCTTATAATCGGAGCAAGCTTGAATTCATCAATTTCTCACGACGAGCCAACGCACGCGATCCAATCACGCCTTCAAAGCCGAGAAGCGGTATTTTAAATTATCTACTCACGGATCTGATCCCTGTTGGCACGTTATCTCAGCCAGATGACACGGCGTTCAAGAAGAGGACAATGACCTCAAACTGGGCGATTTCTGTTGTTGTCTCCCTCTGCGCTCATACCGGAGAGATTGCCAACGTGGATGAAGAGCCTGATTTGATATTCGTTCGCAAGCATGTCCTTGATGCATCGATTAAAGCTTTCAAAGATGCGGGGGCTTCTAGCGAACATTTGGATGCCAAGTACGCTCGCATGCTCAACCTGTCCGATCTTCTTTACCGCATGCTAGCCTCACGACCGAACGCATCGCAGAACAACCAATTATTGGAGAAGAGCCAGAAGCAGCTCGCAAAGATAATGTTTGAGAAGAACTTTGTGAACGCTTTAACGAATTCTCTGAGTGAAGTTGATCTAAACTTTCCCAGCGCTCGCAGGGTGATTAAATATATTTTGCGACCACTCAAGTTGTTATCCAAGACTGCGTTGGATTTGGGAGAGGAGATTAACATTGTGGGAATCGGAGAGGATGGAGACAATTTCTCGATGGACAGCTTGAGTTCTATTGGGGACGAAGACGACGTTATCCGCGAGGAAACACCGAATTTGTTCCAGAACTCAGCTCTGGGAATGTTGGAAGGTGGAGAGATGGAGGATGAGGACGATGACTATGGGGATGAGGATGATGAGATGTATATTGATGAGATGGATGAGTACGAAGAGGATGAGGAGGATAGTCAGGCTAGTGATGAGGACGATGAGTTGGATGATGGGGTCGGACATCCTATGGAGGTAGGCATTTTTGACTTCATTTCTAGTATGAAATTATGGTTGCTAATGGTTTAGATGGAAATTGTTGTCAATGATCAGCATCGGTCTCTTAGCGACGATGAGGACGAGTCTATGTCTGAAGACGACGACGACATGGATGACGACGACGACGACGCAGACCTTCACGAAGATGAACTTCCACCTGAAGTTCAACGCGAGCTTTCATATCAAGACGACGAGGAAGGCTGGGAAGCTAGTGATAACGGTGACGCTGACGATCTTGTCGAGATGACTCTCCCCGACCAAGAAGGCTTGATCGAACATGTTAATCGTGTTATCGCCGGTGGCGACCCGGATCTTGCTGAAGAAATGATGGAAGAGCGTGAAGACGGTTTCATCGAAGACCCTGAAGAGGATGACGAAGACGAAGAGGAGGAAGAGGAGTTGGACGAGGAAGAAGCTGTCGCACAGGACGATGAAGGCGAGGACGATGAGGACGATATGGGTATTCCCTGGGAATGGACGGATGATTACGGTGACGCGCCACTCATGGCCAGGGCTAGGCACCCCAACCCACAGAGTCACGGTTGGTATACACTTGGTGGTACGTCGCGAGATATTATCCGTGAGTTTTTACACAACTCTATTCAGAGTTCTTTTAACTTGTTCATTTGCTAATACTGTTAAAAATATAGTCACCGGGGGGAGCGGGCGTCCAAACGAAGAAAATATGCAGAACCCGCTTCTTCAACCAGCCGCACAGGGGAC
Organism: Arthrobotrys entomopaga; assembly: GCA_012184315.1. Lineage (NCBI taxonomy): Eukaryota > Fungi > Ascomycota > Orbiliomycetes > Orbiliales > Orbiliaceae > Arthrobotrys > Arthrobotrys entomopaga. Next base: position 45,147 of record LDDX01000037.1, read on the forward strand.
ACACCCGAGAGCACCTCTTCACCGTCCGGGACACGGAGAGTGGATCAATGCCTTCGACGCCTTCGATACACCGCATATGGGCGGGCCCGGAGCAGTTTCCTGGCTTACATCACTTATGAACCTCGTCGGTCGCGCGCATCATCTGCCAGCATCAGTAGCAGCAGGCGGTGGTACCCTACAGTTCCACATTTCGGCACCACCTGGAGGAGGTGGGTTTTTCCCACCAGAGATTGAAGCGCTTTTGAATATCAGACGCGGAGGACTCGGTGAGACTAGGTCTTCTCTCCGAGAACATCGAGCAGATCCACTCAGCGCCGTCGCCTTTACGCCTTATTCAACTGTTCAACGATGGCTTGATGAGATGAGACTTGGGTGGGGTCCTGGAGCGCAGGAGATTGCCGGAAGAGTAGTCAATTCTGTTCTCAGCAAGATTGTGCCACCTGCTATCGAAGAAGAAAGGTTGAGGAAGGAACGTGAGGAGCAAAGACGAAAGGAAGAGGAAGAGGCTAGGAAAAGGAAGGAAGAAGAGGAGAGAATCGCGAGGGAGAAGGCTGAGGAGGAAGAACGGAAACGCAAGGAGGAAGAAGAACGCAAGATTAAAGAGGAGGAAGAAGCTAGACTTGCAGAGGAAGCGGCAAGAGCTGCTGAGGCTGGAGAGGCTGCGGCGGCTGCGGCGGCGGCGGCGGCGGCTACTGAAGGCGCTATGGAGGGAGTTGAAACCTCACAGACACAAGAAGCTGGATCCTCGGAAGCGGGACCTTCTCAACCTGCTCCTCCGCGGGCTGTTACTTACATTCGTGGACGAGAGGTGGATATTACCGGCATGGGCATCGACCCAGAGTTCTTGGAGGCTCTACCAGAAGATGTCAGAGAGGAAGTTCTTACGAACCACATCCGTGAGCAGCAACAAGCTTCTAGCGGCGGAGAGCAACCCAATGAGATTAGTCAAGAGTTCTTAGAGGCTTTACCCGAGGATATTCGTAATGAGATTATTCAACAGCAACAGGCCGAGCAGCGACGCAGAGAACGGGAAGCACAGCGAGCCGCATCTGGACAAACTCGTGGTCCCGCTGAACTTGATCTCGCGAGCTTTTTGGCTACTCTTGACCCCACGCTTCGACAGGAAGTCATCATGGAGCAAAATGACGAGATGTTGGCGCATTTCCCGGAGAGCATTGTGGCCGAAGCGAATGCTCTCAGAGACAGATCCCGAATCCAGCAACTTGGGGATATCACTCGCGTGGTCCGATCGCGCCCCGAAGAACGTCAACAGCTCGTTCCTGAGAAGAAGGTCCGCAAACAATCACCGCAGATGCTCGATAAGGCTGGCGTTGCGACTCTGTTACGACTCATGTTCATCCCACAGCAAGGCAGCACCAAGATTCTACTCCACGAAATCTTGCTGAACATTTCCGATAACAGGGTTAACAGGAATGAGGTGTTGGGCTTACTCTTATCGATCTTACAAGATGGCAGCACGGATATGAACGCTGTTGAGAGGAGCTTCGCACAATTGTCACTTCGAGCGAAACAGAACGCTTCGACTTCGTCAACAAAGACACCGCAGTCCGCACTTAAGAAAGCGCCTACGATCCCGTTGCCACAGACGAACAGTGAAATGTCACCCTTGATGGTTGCGCAACAGTGTCTTGCCGCCATCGCATTCTTGGTTAATTTCAACGAGCATATCAGCGGCTTCTTCCTCAATGAACATGATATCCAACCTGGCTTGAAGAGATCAGTAAGCCGGAAGGGCAAAGGGAAAGAAAACCAGCAGAGTAAAGCTAATAGGTATCCGTTGAATACCATGCTGGGACTGCTCGAGCGCCCATTGATGACTGAGAGTTCTGGATGCATGGAGCAATTGGCTACTTTGTTGAGTGAGATCACGAGACCTTTGTTACTGCTACTTAAGAAAGAGAAGAAGAAGCAGCTAGAGGAGAAGAAAGCTGCAGAGGAGAAGGCTGCCGAAGATCAACCTCAGGAACAACAGGCTTCTACAGGTGAAGGTAGTTCGAGTGCCCCTACAGCTCCACAGAGCGAGACTGTTCCGGCTGCAGCTGCTGATACACAAGCCACGCCTGCTCTTACGACGGAAACTCCAGCTCAACAGCCGACAGACCAACAACCCTCGAAAACTGCCGAACAAGCATCTGCTGTGCCAACTGCGGCTGACCAACCGAGCGAGGAATCGGCAGAGAAACCCAAAGATGATAAGGATGAGAGTATTACCGCTCCAGTCAAGAAGAGAGTTGGCTTGCATGCCCCAGTCGTTCCTGAGCATAACCTCTGCCTCGTTGTTGGAATCATCACGAACCGAGAGTGCACGAGTAAGACTTTTAGGGAAACACTGAACACCATGATCAACCTCTCTGCCATCCCTGGCGCGAAAGAAGTTTTTGGATCAGAGTTGATTCGACAAGCTCAGGTTCTCGGAGGCACAATCTTGGACTCACTCACCGAATTGGCTTATCATCTCAAGAAAGCCGAGAGCGGTACCGAAATCGAAGGGTTGGCCAACTTTTCGCAGGGTAGTTCCGATCAAGCCAAGTTGTTGAGGACCCTGACCGCTTTGGATTATCTCTTTGATGCTAGCAAGAAGAAGAAAGAGGGACAACAGCAAGAAGAGGGCAATGGCGAGTCTTCCGAATCAAAGCCCGAGGATGCTCGACCGACCGATGCCGAAATTTTGGGACGACTTTACGAGAACCTGTCGTTCGGCCCTCTTTGGTCTTGTTTGAGCGACTGCTTGAGCATTATCCATGATCGCGAGGATATGCTCCACGTAGCTACTATTCTTCTCCCACTCATCGAGTCGCTTATGGTTGTATGCAAGAACAGCGGGGTTAGCAACAAGCGCACTTCTGGCGGACAATCGCAATCACAACGAGAGAAGACGCCGATGTCTGCTATTGCCGAGACTAATATGCAATCGCTCTTCTTCACTTTTACGGAGGCTCATCGCAAGATCCTCAACCAAATGGTTCGAAACAATCCTAAACTCATGAGCGGATCATTCTCCCTTTTGGTCCACAACCCCAAGGTTCTCGACTTTGACAATAAGCGCAATTATTTCAATCGACGACTTCATACTCGAGTCGCGGGTCGGGATGCGAATATCAATTACGGCCCCTTGCAGCTTCACGTCAGGAGAGATCAAGTCTTCATGGACTCTTACAGGTCCTTGCATTACAAGCGGGGAGATGAGATCAAGTACTCCAAACTTAATATCCGATTCCAAGGTGAAGAAGGTGTGGATGCTGGTGGCGTCACGCGTGAATGGTTCCAAGTTCTCGCACGTCAAATGTTCAACCCTGGCTACGCTTTATTCTCACCCGTCGCTTCGGATCGAACCACCTTCCACCCCAACCGCATGAGCGGTGTCAACTCGGAGCACTTGAGCTTCTTCAAGTTTATCGGTCGCATCATCGGTAAAGCACTCTACGAAGGACGAGTTTTGGACTGCCATTTCAGTCGTGCTATGTACAAGAGAATCTTGGGCCAGAATGTCTCTTTGAAAGATATGGAGAATCTCGATTTGGATTATTACAAGTCCCTACAGTGGATGTTGAGCAATGAGATTCAGGACATTCTTCTCTTGACTTTCAGCATTGAGACTGATGAGTTTGGTGTCGAGAAGGTTTTGGACTTGGTGCCGAACGGAAGCAACATTGCAGTTACCGATGATAACAAGGAGGATTATGTCAAGAAGGTGACTGAGTTTAGGTTGGTACAGAGTGTCAGAGATCAGATGGATTGGTTCTTGCAAGGTATGTATACGGCTCCTTCATAATCTTTTTTTTTTTTTTCGAATACGTGCTAACGGTTCACAAATAGGTTTCCACGATATCGTCCCCGCTGAGCTTATTGCCATCTTTAACGAGCAAGAACTTGAGCTGTTAATTTCTGGTCTTCCGGATATCGATGTTGACGACTGGAGAAATAACACGGAATACCACAACTACTCTGCTTCCTCGCCACAGGTGCAGTGGTTCTGGCGCGCTGTTCGATCCTTCGACAAGGAAGAGCGAGCTAAACTTCTCCAGTTCGTTACGGGTACTTCCAAAGTTCCTCTCAATGGTTTCAAGGAACTCGAGGGTATGAATGGCTACTCCAAATTTAACATTCACCGGGACTATGGCAACAAAGACCGCTTGCCCAGCAGTCATACTTGCTTCAATCGTAAGTTTACTCTTAACAAATACTTGTTTGAGAAAAGCGGTAGCTAACTAGGTGGTATAGAAATTGATCTTCCAGAGTACGAATCTTACGAGCTGCTACGAAAGAACTTGCTCACGGCTATCACGGCTGGTGCAGAGTACTTTGGCTTTGCTTAAGAAACCCCTTTGTATTTGACAATGGGTCTATATTTTTCTGTCTTTTTCTCCTCTTCACGAATCATGTTTGCTTTTTTTTATTTTTATGTTTCTTAATAGCATTAACTTTGGGGTATTATAAAATTGGTTAGGTATCTTTTACGCTATCATGGCTCTCCCTTTTTTTTTTTATTATCCTCTCGCTCCTGTTAATTTCCATGAAGCATTTGTTCCTTTTTTGTTTTTTGTAACGTTTCTTGAGGAAAATGACGGGATAGATATTCTTCTTTCTTTGTCTTCTTTGTGTTTTTTGTGCTTCTTTTTGTCGTTTTGTTCTGTGTTCCTTTCGATTTTTTTTGCCTTTTTGCCTTTTAAAGTTTATAATTATCTTTCATTGTTAGCATTAGGGTAGAGAAATGGAAATACAGACCCGAAGGGACAGTGGGGCGAGGAATTTAAGGCTCGAATTGAGGCTCGAAGGAAGGAGATGTGCAGATCTCTCTCTTTGAGAAGCTTCAGAGGATGGCTTTTTTTTTCTTCTGCTTTTGCTAGCGGGTTTTTTATCATTCATTATGGTATAATTGTTGAAAGTAGTATTTTTCCCTCTAAATGGTGATATATAGAATGACAATGTTTGGTATATCTTATAAGCTTTGTTAAGTAAAAAGATATCGTTAAAATATCGTGAGAATATGGGGAGACAATCATATGTCAAATCCGGGGGAGTTGTGTTGTGCAGGTGGCATCCCTGTCTTGTGTCACCACACATTCGTCTACCAAGAACTTGAGCAATCATCTATTATCATATTCTCAATACGATTCAAGTCCGATATGCCGAAATCAGGCCCGAAAAAGGTTTTCTTCGATCAGGTATTGAGAATACAGTTATGTATTATTTGTCATATTGAATTGTCAAACTAATCTTTAAGATAATAAATAGGCTGTTAGTTTGCATATTTGCAGTTTATCAATCGAGTCCAGTATCACCACATTCGCGTACATGCCTTCACACGTGCACGAAGGGGTTTCATTTGAATTTTAAACTTGTCAGAATTTCAATCTCAACCTCAAGCGGTTCCTGACCAGACTGTGGGGGGTCAATTAATCGGATAATTCCCTCGAGCTCTATCGAAAGCAAAGATGAAAGGGACTCCTAGGCCTCGTGGCAAAACCCTTTCACGATATTGGTCACGAGCTCTCTTCCTCTTGAGTGCCGCAGAATTAAGGTTAATTCTTAATTTAAACGTCTCGAAGGGTTAGAAAATGTCTGGTCTGGGATGACGTTTGGCCATGGAACTGGAATCCAAATACTATTGTCGGCGGCGTGGGGAGGCTGCTGTTCGGAGGGCTGCCAATGAACGAACGAGCGCAAACGTTCGCCAAAGCCCGAGGCCTCGAGGGGCTCCTTCCTGCTGATCGGACAGTTCCCACTCCCACCACCGCTTCCGATCCGTGTAAAAGCCAACCACCATCGTTTTTGGGCTGAGAAGAGACAAGAAGAAGGACACCCAAACTGGTTCCCGGGGTAGTTACGCACTGCTGCTGCTATCGGCATCCTCTCGCGATCAATTGACATTGGTCCGTTGCTCCACCCCCCGGCAGGAGCACCCGATGGTCACGCGAACTCTCCATCTAAAGCTATCCGACAGAACCCCCTGAGATTTGAGATCCCGGAGGCATTGGCATTGGATCGTGGAGAAGCACGAAAGGCGCAAGTAAGTAAGTAATCCAGAAAAAGTCCAGTTGCATTACTGCAACACACATGCCCGAAAAGAGAGAGAGGTCTCGAGATCACTTTTGTTGCCCGTTCTGGCCCGTTCTTCTTGGGATTTGGCTTGGTCTCGAGGCACGATTTGGCTTGGTATCAGATAGCTTCGAGCTTGAAGCTCTGGCCAGCTGGTACATCCCGAGTCCCTCATTTTCCAGCTTGCTTTTATATCTCCCTACATTTCCCCCTCCTCTACCAAAAAAAAAGAGGATATTTGAATCCATCGAATCCCAGGTTTCCATTACCAAATTTTGCGTCGGAGACATCGAATGATCAACTGACCGCTAGCCCTTCACATCGAAGAATTACGTTGCATATTTTTTTGCCAGAAAAAAAAAAAAAAAAAAGAAGTACGAAGTTGCAGCAATTAATCAGACCACATTCCTGTCAAAAGAAACCCGTTCAGATACTCAATTCAGCAAGCCTCCATCTGTGCCTCTTTTCCCTCAAGGAGTAGTCCGAGGTTTAAATCCCCCGGCAAATCAAAAAAATACAGATAGAATTATATATAAGGGACGAGATGGCGGAGTCTACGAAACTTGTTGCTGCTAGCACATCTTCAGCTCCTGGTTCTGCCATCAATACCCCACGATTGGAAGCTTCTGGAGTGAAATCGCCTACACCGATATACAGTATGTCCGCTGTAAGTACTTACAAGCCATCCATTAAAAAAAAAAATCAAAAAGTGGATCTTCAAAATGTTCTTCCCCAATTACATTTGTTTCAAGGAGCATTGATGGAACTTAGTTCCTTTTCTTTCATCGCTATTTTGTGGAGACCACAGCTGCGGTAGTCCCACAGCTGCACATTCCCCCACAGCATTTATTACCCCGTTTTTTGCTCTAATGACGTTGATGCAATGTCGTGGAACTGGGCCAAAATGCCAAAAGTTCTGAATTTACCCTATCCTTATCGCATCTTAAAAATGGCTGAGCTATTGGCCAGACGCGGCTACCCGTGGCCGGTCCCAGCATCGGATTGAGGGATTTCGCGACTTTGCTCTACCGAGTCGAGGGAGGCAAACGACGTTGATATTCCACCACTCCGAAAGCCACCGATTTTGAGCACTCGAGACGGGTCATCCCATCCGAAAAGGGGAAGCTTAGCTAGGAAGGTTTTGGAATGCGGAAAGAATAAGAAAATTTTTTCCATGCGGGTCTCGCACATTGACGAATATAATTCGGAACTGAGTTTTTTTAAATGCATCCGCTGGTCTTTTGTTCAATATCGGCAAGGGATTGGTTGCTCAAAGACAGCTCTCTCTCTCTTCACGGGCCGAAACAGGGAGCTGGCCACCCGATTTCGGCTTCCCGAAGATATCTTTGGGTCGTTCAAAACCTGCGCCGTTCGGTTGCCTGGTCAAAAAATTTTTCCCTATCACTGGAGCAAACGAATGACCACCCCCTTGTTTCCCATCTGGCAAGAATTTAGCCGGCTTGACCGACGGGTTTCGGGCGGTGGAAGATAACATCAAGTTGGGAAAGTTCCGCAAAATGGGACGCTAGAAACCAAGGCCCAGAAAAATTTCGAGGCTTTTTTTTCTGGTCGCTCGCTCACTCTATCATCGGGATACCGCAGAACGCGCGCAAGGTCATGGGGGGAGGACCCGCATCCGACCGGTTCTGGCTGACATGCTTTGGCGTGACAAGCATGCGATTCTTCTTCTTATTCCTTTTGCATTGGCAACAAGCTTTCTCTGATATCGCCCTTGCAATCGAGTAGAAGGAATTCTAGGAAATTCGTTCGAGTTATTCCGATGATCTCCCAAATACCCTCTGGCAAGATGCTTATGTCCACCCCTTGTCCATTCTGCGACACCATCTCTTCCTGATTATTTTGATGCTTGTGGGAAGTCCCAAACTGGCAGTTTTATTGTGTGAGAAATGGAGGTCGTGTCGTGTGCACCACCTATGATATTTCTTCTTTCTTTTTTGAAATGCAGCTAGCTGCGACATACATTAAGTACTTCTTACTTAAGTACTTATATATATGCACAGACAGGAACTTGGAGTTTAGCTTGGTGATCTGCTTGCACGGTTCCCAGTATGATTACTTTTTTTTCCATCTCATAATTTATAATTTCAGCCCTGCCTTATTGTTCAAGGCTACCGCTTTGGGGGAGTCTACCTTTTTTAGCTTCTTTTATCTTTTGCGACATCTGAAGTATTTATAAAGGTTGAGCCGATTGCCCCTTCTTCGTCATCCTCCGGCCTTCTTTTCCACCCATTTGAATTTCGAAGGAAAAGGTTGCATTCTTAAGCTAAGCTACCGAGGGTGACCTCTTCTGCTTCGGGCACTCAACGACATCCGTCTCCATTACTTTAATTACACTTCTTGAAATATATCCACATTCGCTATTGCAATCACATATACGATCCGATTTTCTCACGATTTTTCTATTTTATTTTACTGTTTTTCACATAATATATTCATAATGCCTCGGACTAATGGAACTGTGGTTGGGACTCAGGTGGAGGATACAAGAATATGCGTTGTTATGGTGGGTTTGCCGGCCCGCGGCAAGAGTCTGATAGCTGGAAAGAGTGAGCATTCATTTCCCAACCCGCCGCCCAAACGTCGATAAAAGAAAGAAAGAAAAAAAACATTTGCTGATAGGAATATGGTATTTTTCAGTCGTCAGATATCTCCGTTGGTTGTCCGTTGATGCCCGTACCTTCAATGTCGGAACTTATCGTCGCCAGGATACACCGCAACCGACGGCGGACTTTTTCGACACGAACAACAAGGAAGGAGAGCGAATGCGCCGGGTTGCAGCCGAGGCCGCGGTTAAGGATATGCTCAAGTGGTTCTCGCAGGAACGCGGCACCGTTGCCATTCTGGACGCTACAAACTCAACCAAGGCTCGTCGGAAATGGATCGCTCAGACCGTGTCGCAGTATGGCATCGAGGTCATGTTTGTGGAGTCCAAGTGTGACGACGAGGACCTCATCATGAGCAACATTATCGAGGTCAAGACTACCTCTCCGGATTACAAGGGACAGGATCCCGAGCTCGCCGCGAAGGATTTTAGAGATCGGATTAGGAACTACGAGAAGGTTTACGAGACGATCACCGAGACCGACTATACTTATGTCAAATTGATCAATGTTGGGACGCAGGTTGTTATCAACTGTATCCAGGATTACTTGCAGAGTCGTATCGTATACTTTTTGATGAATTTGCACATCAAGCCGAGGAGCATCTGGTTGTCGAGAGTGAGTTTTTTTTTATTTTTATTCTTTTACAACTACTCGAAGATTGGGAGTGTAGCAAACTAATGGATTTTTTTTAAATAGCACGGTGAATCGATGTTTAACCTGGAGGGTAAGATTGGTGGAGACGCCGACCTCTCCCCTCGTGGTTTCCGATACTCCGAAGCTCTTCCAGAGCTCTGTCGCCAATCCGGAATCACACCAGAACAAAATATCACAGTATGGACCAGCACCATGAAACGTACTATCCAAACCGCACGACATCTCCCATACAACAAGCTCCAATGGAAAGCCCTCGACGAGCTCGATAGCGGTACCTGCGACGGTTTGACCTACGAAGAGATTGAGGAACAATTCCCCGAGGATTTCCGTGCCCGTGATGACGACAAGTACAACTACCGTTATCGTGGTGGCGAGAGCTACCGTGATTTGGTGATTAGGTTGGAACCCATCATCATGGAGATGGAGAGGCAGGAGAATGTGATGGTCGTGACGCACCAGGCTGTTATTCGGTGTATTTATGCCTACTTTATGAACGTGCCGCAGGATCGCAGTCCGTGGATGGAGATTCCATTGCACACTGTGATCAAGTTGACACCCAAAGCCTACGGCACTAAGGAAGAAAGGTAAAGAATGCCTTTTTCTTACGTCAGAATTCACACAACTTATATGAATGCTAACAGCCGTTTTTGGGGTTTTATAGGTTCAAGGCCAATATCCCTGCCGTCTCAACATTCAGGCCGAAATACTCCTCCGCGAAACACCAAGAAACGGACTCACCGGATGTGAACGAACTGAGCGTCAAAATGAACTTCTAGTCGGTATATTTTAAAAAAATAAAAAAAAAAGAAAAGAAAAAAGATTTCGTTACTCTTTCTGGGTGCGGATCTCTATTAGTTTTATTTTTTGGACTTGGCTTGGCTTTTTGCATGGTTGCGAAAACACTCGAAAGAAAACGGAAAAGCGGACGCTCGTTCTCGCTCTCTCTCTAATATGGGGATATATCACCACTATCAGGATGGATATTTGTAATTTTAGCTCTTTCTTTCTTTGCTCGTACTCTGTTTTCTTTCTTTCTTTTAGTTTTCTGGGGGACTTTGAGGATGACACTGGCGTTTGGGTTCATGTTTTGATACCAACGGCACCACAAAAAAATGAAAATTGTAATCTCTTCTTTTACACCGTTTACATAGTTAAGTATATATATATTCTGGAGTAGAGATATCCTTGCGATGCGGTAAGATATCCGGGGCGTGAAGATTGTTAGCTCCTGCTTGATTGGCTGGGCCTGCCTTATTGGCCACTATCTTCCCCAAGTTTTTCTGGCGTGTGGAGAAATGCCGAAGACGAGACGCACATGACGACCTGCCAAACATGTGAAAGTAAACCTCATAAAACTCCGCCATCGCAACATCAACCTCTCGCCGTCATCCTCCGCGCTTTTCGTGTTTAAAAAATCCCTTTATACTCGCCATGATACCCGCAGTCGCCGCATTCTCCTAGAGTTTTTTTTTTTGTCTTTTATTCTTTGTTTTTCTTACAAGTTGGTTGTAATTAGAGCTCTCGGAGGACTATACTAATTAACGTCACGAACGAAAGCTCAAGATGGCCGTACAATCCAAACTGCTGCCGTCGGGCAGTCAGGCGGCCTTGCTAAACATTCTCAACGCCTCGCTTTCATTCTATCTCACGCATAAGACCAAGATCTCGCGATCGCTTTATCTATTCACCTTTTTCGCCCTCGTTCTGCGTATCCGCGCCGCGATATCCGATCAGAAACCCGCGGTGAAACCGACACGGTCTACAGCCGATGGATCGAAACGACAAAAAGTCGAACTCAACAGGGAGTTCTTTAGGAGTTTGATGAGGTTGTTGAAGATTTGTATACCGGGTTGGAAGAGTAAAGAGGCTAGGTTGCTGGTTAGCCATTCGGTTTTCTTGGTGTTGCGGACTTTGATCAGTTTGTATGTAGCCGAGTTGGATGGCAGGTTGGTGTCGAATTTGGTGAGGGGGAAAGGGAAGGATTTCGTGCTAGGGATAGTTTGGTGGATGATTGTTGCTATCCCCGCGACGTTTACGAATTCAATGGTATTTATTATTATTCTTATTATTATTATGACTCCAATGGTTTTATCCGAAGTGGGTGTGGAATTTTCCGGACTAATATGATACTTTGGTGATGGCTTTAGTTATCATATCACCAATGCAAGCTCGCGCTTCAATATCGCACCCGTCTTACGAACCATATTCACAACAAGTACCTCTCAAACATGATATTCTATTCCGTCGGTAACCTGGACGATCGTATCAAGAACCCGGATCAGCTGATCGTGGAGGATGTTCGTAAATTTTCAAATTCGCTGGCAGAACTGTACTCCAATCTCGCCAAGCCGGTATTAGACATGGTCATATACAACTACCAACTCTCCAGAAACGTGGGCGGTGAAGGATTATTCCTGATGGCGTTGTTGGTGCAAATCTCCGCGAATGTGATGAGAGCACTGACACCGCCGTTCGGTAAATACGTCGCGGATGAGGCTAAGTTGGAGGGAGAATTCAGACATCAGCATTCCAGACTTATCGATAATGCCGAGGAAGTGGCGCTGTACTTTGGTCAGGAGAATGAGAAGAAGACGCTGGATAAGGGATACTTTAGGCTTATTAAATACGTCAATTATATTCTCAGACAGCGGTTGTATCACGGTATCATGGAGGACTACGTGATCAAGTACTTTTGGGGAGCGCTCGGGTTGGTGCTTTGTAGTGTTCCGGTTTTCTTCAAAGTGCCCGGCAGTGCGAAGGGAGGAAATTTGGGAGATCGAACGGAGAGTAAGTATTTTCTTTTCTTTTCTTTTTTTTATCTCGGATGGATTCTCAAATTGTATTACTTTTGTGGTCTATTTGATGGCTGATTAGATTTGAACTAGGTTTCGTTACCAATCGACGTCTGCTACTTTCTTCATCAGACGCGTTCGGCCGTGTCATGTTTTCTTACAAGGAAATCACCGAACTCGCAGGATATACCTCTCGCGTCTCGACACTTCTAAACGTCATGGAAGACATCACGAATGGTCATTTCGAAAAGAATCTCGTTTCTTCGGCGTCTACCGAAGAAAACGCGGCCGTTCTTCGCGGGAGAGGAAAAGTCATCGAAGACAGCTATATCGAGTTTGTGGACGTACCAATCGTTAGTCCCAACGGTGACGTATTAGTGAGAAAACTATCGTTCACGGTGAAACCAAGGGAGCATCTGTTGATCGTTGGTCCCAACGGTTGTGGGAAGAGCAGTCTGTTCAGAATATTGGGTGGATTGTGGCCGGTTTATGGTGGTGAGGTGCACAAACCGGCTAGTGAAGAAATCTTTTACATCCCGCAGAGACCTTACCTCAGCAGGGGTTCCTTAAGGCAGCAAGTCATCTATCCTGACGGGTTGAAGGATATGATTGATAAGGGTGTCACTGACGATGATTTGATGGCTTTGTTGAGGATTGTGGAGATTGATAGTGTGGTTGAGAAGGAGGGTGGGTGGGATGTGGAGAAGGAATGGAGGGAGCAGTTGAGCGGTGGTGTGCAGCAGAGAATCGCCATGGCTAGATTATTCTACCATTCTCCGAAATTGTGAGTATTTTTTCTTTACCAACGTTTTCAACGATCTAGCATTCATGTTAATGACTTTATCTTTTTGGTAGTGCAATTTTGGATGAATGTACCGCCGCGCAGACGCTAGATATTGAGCGTATAATGTACGAAACGGCAAAGCAGCTCGATATCACCCTCATCACCGTCAGCCACAGGAGAAGTTTGTGGAAGTACCATGAGAATATCCTGCAATTCGACGGACAGGGCGGGTATGTGTTTACCAAACTCGACGCTGAGAGGCGGTTGAAGCTTGAAGATGAGAAGGAGGATTTGGAGTTACAGTTGAGAGCTGTGCCTGAGTTAAGACGGAGATTGGAAGAGTTGAAGGAGAGTGTTTAAGCTTTTTTTTGTGTGTTAACAATTAGGATTGTACGATATCTCCGGGGTTGAAGAGTATTTAAAAGGGTTTTTGTGCATCTCTATGTGGTGCATTATTTTAAATTTTTTTCAGTGTACATTTTGTTTGTAAGACTACTTAGCTAAATCAACTTAATCTTCCCAATATATCCTCACATCTAACTTGGCTATCTTCTGCTTATATTGTTATATTGTATTTGATTAAATAATATCTGGATTTTGTTATTATTTTATTCCTATTCTAGAAAAGATTGAGCTGCAGGACCAGTACATCAAAAAAGCTATACTTTGAACCAATGAATATTTAAAAAATTTATATTATCAAAAATAAAATGGATTCCCATTCATAGAAGAATTCTTTGTTGCTAACATTAAAATCCAACATCAATCGAGCTTGTGCCATAGCAGTACGTGCGTACAACCATAGGAAAAATTAACGCTATGCATAGCTACTAAGAGTATGCATACGTATGTATACAAAGGGTTGGTTATAATATCATAATATTAACCGCAATGTAATGTAATTCTAGAACAGATAACGTACGTCACGTCTTTATCATCCAATTCCGGTCCCATCAATCTATGCATCTTGCCGCAATCTCTCCGGCAATTGAATTCAACCGAAACAGAAAGGAAAAAAAAAAAAAGCCATCGACGTATTAATATCGCATTGCATAAAAGATACCCCCACAGCGCAAACCTTCTGCACATCATGTCGCAATAATAATAGCCGCAAGGCCGGTAAGCTAGCTTTAGCTTAGCTTCTTAACTGTTTTTTTCCTATAGTTTTTTAAACCAGGTTATAGCTCCACCCTTAGGCCCTTTTTTACCGAATCTATCCCGGTTTGGTACTGCACACCAAACGTGACGGAATATAGCCAAAAAGAAAAATTTTTTCGCTAAAAAAGTTTTAAGTTAGGAACAAGCACCTTCTAGTATCGTCTCGACTTCAAAAAGATACACCACACCAGAACGAAAAAAGAATTAAAAAAATGTAATGATACCCTGTGAGAGAGGGGCAGGGTAAAGTAATAATTCTATGCTTGCGTTCGCCGGGAATCGAACCCGGGCCTCATCGATATCATTAGATGGCAACGACGAATTGTACCACTCAACCACAAACGCTGGACGTGAAGCTTTGATGGAAGTTTTGGATCGTGGGTTATGGTATATGGGGGTTTGGTGGCAGGGATGCGAAAGGGATGGGATTTTTAAATTTTATAACTTTTCTCTCGTATGATACTCGGATGTGTAGGACGGTGGAACTATGATGTTTTGGTGTTAATTAGTTATAAATTGGTCGAGCTTCGGGTGCGTGAATAAGCCATATATATTATAAAGAAAGATGTGGAGAAGTGAAATTTCGAAATCGCGATAATATTGATTCAGGCAGTGTAGGATTTTGGTATGAAAAATCTCTGAATCATAAACAAAAACTAAAAACAAAAAAATACAAAGATGTCTCATTCGCATTCTATTCGATAAAGAGTAACAATGTTTCTTTCTTTCGTTTTCTTTCGCGAAATATTTCAGTATTGGGACTAAGGAATGTTTTTTAGCTTTGATTTAGACAAATCGAAACGACAAGATGCTATCTTATTCGAACATACATATACCTATAAGCTTCATAACAACGGGAAAAACTGGGAAATATATATAAGAAAAATTACAAAGTGTTTAGCAAAATATGAAACGATCGAATCGCAATTAACACCCAACCATCCCAGAACATGTTTAAAAATAATATCAAAGACCAGCCCGCCATCAAAAAAAGGAACGTTAAACGCCAGCACAGTAACTAGTTTGTTGAAGGGTGTCTTGAGGCCAACAGAGAAGTTACGGACCATTCGTATTGGTTTTATCGAAACAATTAAAATTTGAATTAATTTTTTCATATTCACCAAAACCTAACCCTGCCGAATAAACCCTCTCCAGCTGGGCTCTTCGTGTAGGGTTCTGCCTGCATCTCACCAGAATCTTCTTTACTCGGTATCTTTTTCGCGATCAATGGGCTCGATGGTAGTGGTTCGTCCATAATTTTGGCAGCATCGTCGGGATGGGCGGATCTGGAAATTTCGGTAGATGGGAGACAAGCGAGAGTTCTGGTGTTAGCGATCGCAGATGGTGTTAACGACGAATTGGAGTGCGACGGTTGGATGAACGAAGGTGGAGGCGGGGCTGATAGAGGGACGGGAATTGAAGCATGCGCATGTTGCGACTCGGGATGTGATTGGAGGGCTTGCTGGTCCTCGTGGGGTCCCGCCGACATGATTGCCGCTGTCGTAGCAAATTTTAATTCGCGCTCTTTTTCCCTTTGTTCCTTCTGTTCGAGGAGACGTGGCTCGAATAGGTATTTGCCTGTGTAATATTCACATAAAAAAGTGTATAACGTTAACCAAAACTGCCTTTTAAATTTTCTACTGGATAAGTAGGTTCGACTGCGACTGGCTGTATGTTATGCAATGTTTGCGCCGCGTGGAGTTGGGATGAAAGGATGGGGACAAAAAGAAAAGTAAAGCTGACCTCCAATGATACCGGCTCCAGTCGCGAGGAAGATGCCAACGGATTTGCTCCTCATCTCGCCAAAAAAAGAAGGATTGCGGGGAAAGGCTTGAATTTATATAATTTCGTCGGAAGTTTCCGTGGGGTTTTTCAGGCAGAGGATCAGATCTTTACAATCTTTGTTTTAAAATTTCCTTGGTTTTTCGAAAATCCGATATCGTCAACGATAAAGTAGTATCGATGTGCTACAGGAAATAAACCGAAACAAGGTTTTAAATTTTTTTTTTTTTTTTTTTTTTTTTTTGTTTGGCAGGCTGGGACGAGTGGGGGTTCACCAAACGGCGAAGTTAAGCCTGACGAGGTATAGTGTGAGATTAGGAGCGAGATTCGAAAGAAGCTATGATGTCGTTGGACGGAGTCACTAAACGGTGGTTCCGACTGGCGATTGGATGGAATATACTTCGCAGATTTGCAATGCGGGTCAGATATCCGGTGATAAGAAATACTATTGTGTCGGGGAGGAGTTCAAAAGAGAGATCGAGATACAGGTACGGTTAAGCGCGACCGGAGGAAATTTTTTAAAAAAAATTGCACAAGCTTGCTGTCATGAGAAGACGAGACTTTCACGAATGCTTCCTTGGTCTTATATATCTCATGCTTATCTTGGTACCAAACCCTTTTTAAATAACCCTGGAAAGGATCATGGCATTTCTGATAAGTCGGGAGGGCGATGGCAGTATCTCGTTCCCCACTCTCAAGGTTTCGTCTTCTTCGGCTTCAAGGTCTCGACACCTATCAGTCGGAGCACGAGACGAGCAAACGTTTATCAGATGGCAAAAAATCTTTTTCCTGTTCTTTCGCTCTTGACCCTGGAAATGTGTCGAAAAAGACTTCAATGTGCATAGGATAAATACACAGATGGCTTGCCTTTTTATGAGAAATACCAAGAGAGAAAAAAGGCGCGGATTAACCTGAAGGTCAAGGGTCAGACTGTTGGCATCGTGGAGGCCAGAAGCTGGGGAATATCAAAAACGATCCCAATAATTCCAGTTATCCTGGTGGGTTTCTGCTTGTTTGGCCGGGAGGAGGGTTGGTACGTGGGTTGGGTGCAGCGGTCGGCCGGGTAGACTGAACCAAAAGGTCAGTGGGGAACCGTAAATGAGCCTAATGCCTGTTCCCGCCTCCGCGAAGTTAAGGGCCAGCTAACGAGGAAGCTGAGCGAGATTGCCTTGGGGGGGTTCGTTTCGGAGATCGATAGCTCCAGGTGAGGATTTCAACTTGAAGATCGGAAAAGAAGTCGGATGGATGAAGGAACGAAAGCGAATATATGCCATACATATTCTGTTATATGCTTCGTACATCCTTTTATATACCATTATTCCCTCCAGGGGTGCTCCAGCCGGAACACACTTCAGAGCCAAGCTCAAGGATGATAAGCAGCCGCTTTTTCATATGGACGACCCAAGTCTCCTTTGCGAGGGCCCTTTGTGGCCACCAACTACTCTGCAAATTCGCACTGATAAAGGTGGAGCAACAGCCCTCTCTTTTTTTTCACGATTTCTCAAAAAATGAGGACTTTTAGACCGACGGGGGGTCGCGGATCAGACGCAGAGGCGATGCACGATGGGATGAGAAATGTAATGGTGTGCTGCGACAAATATTAATATCTCGAGGGTGGTGTGTATGCTCTGTTCTTGCAGATAAGGGAGCAAGCAACTGTCCTCAAACGGCAGCTCCGTTTCGTGATTTCCATGCAACGGGCCATAAGACAAGCACAAGCTGCTGCTGCTGCTGCGGCCATCGTGAACAGCTGGACAGTTAGTTACAAATCCTGATTCGAACATTGGAGCTTCGATCGATGAGCTGGCGGACCCTGCCGTAAGGAGAAAAAAAAAGGAGGAGAAGGATTCATGTATGCAACCGCGGGAACGTCCAAGACACACCATTTGCATCAAGGCGATAGGAAGCGGGTGGGAGCGAATTCATTTGCAGCAGCTGCGACCGCGCAGATGTGACACGAAACGGAAATTTGAACGAGGCTGTCAAAAATGATACTCGACGACAAGCTTGCAAGCTGCTGGCGGTGACCCCCACACCGGTTTCGATTATGTAATCACAGGGTGCACACGATGTGCAAAATGCAACATTCTCAACGCATACTCCAGTCCCCGCCCTAGAGGCTTTCGAATTCGAAGGTACCTTTTTATTTCATTTTTATTTAGGTATCAATATATTATGTATGATAGATATTCATTGGATAGCGCACGAATACTATAAACTGGAATCATTGATAGAAAGCTCAGTGATATAATCCTTTGCAGCATAGAAAAAAGGTCGAAAACTTCGTTACAGAACAAAAATTGCAGACAACAGGTAGTCTAGGGGACGATATCG
This sequence comes from Arthrobotrys entomopaga, assembly GCA_012184315.1. Lineage (NCBI taxonomy): Eukaryota > Fungi > Ascomycota > Orbiliomycetes > Orbiliales > Orbiliaceae > Arthrobotrys > Arthrobotrys entomopaga. The sequence goes on from LDDX01000037.1 coordinate 63,335, forward strand.
ATAGGTGCAAACCGGCAAAACTCCTAAAAATCTTTAAGAAGCCAGAGCTCCAACTTGAGAATACAAGAAAACTAGAAATCCAATGTGAGAAGTAATCACATAACAGACAAACAGAGAGTATCAGCAGTAAATTGAAAACAATGGTAAACAAAATCGACTGCTTCGGAGATACGCTGCTTAAGGAGTGGCAGAAGCGGCTGGAGCGGTCGAAGCAGAAGCGCTGCTAGCAACTGTTGAAGAAGCCAGAAGCGCCCCAGTCGAAGTCGGCGTCGTATCACTCTCATCTGCACTGTCATTGTCAGTGTCAGAAGTAGCGTCATCGCCAGCATCAGTGCTAACATCATCGCCACTGTCATCGCCAGCATCATCCCCACTATCGGCACCAGTGTCATCGCCGCTATCAGTACCGTCGTCTCCAGCACCGGCACCTTTACCCTTCTTGCCTTTTTTACCAGCCTTACCGGCGCCATGTTTACCGCCTTTGCCACCATGGCCTTTACCCTTGCCTTTCCCATCATTAGCTTTCTTGACGCCTCCGCCAGACTTCTTTGCAGCAGGACCGTCTCCTTTTCCACCTCCACCTCCCACTTTCTTTCCACCACCGCCTCCAGCTTTCTTTCCACCACCACCCCCAGCCTTCGCGGCTGCCTTTGCAGCAGGTTTTGGTTTTGGTGCAGCCGGCCTTGGAGCAGCAGCATGGTGACCGCCACCACCACCACCACCACCACCACCTCCTCCTCCTCCTCCTCCTCCTCCTCCTCCTCCTGCGTGGTGACCGCCGCCGCCGCCGCCACGACCTTTGGGATCTCTCTTCTCCAAAGCCATGTCTTCGATGTCACGTGCGTCGATGACAGTAGTATCAGCTTGATCCGTATTGGATCGACGTAAAACGTCAATAGCCTGCAAGTCTTGACCATCTACATCGCGGCGGATATAGGCGCTCTGCACACCCATCCCCTCCGCGAGGACCAAGACAGAATAAAGAATGGCTCTATACCGCATCTTTAATTTGTGTTTAAGAATGCAGAGGCCCAGTTTCTGAAGAGAATAGAACTAATCGGAAGACTCTGGAAAGACGTTGAGCTTTTCAAGACCTTCGGATCTAGACTCTTTTGAAAAACGAAAGACGAAGGTAGACCTACGGTCGAAAGTTATAAAAAAGGGGAAAGTAATAAGATTTAAAAAAGTCAAAGAATGTAAGCTGTTTATAGAAGCTGTCTGATGCTCGAAGAAGCTGAAGCCTGGTGGAAGAAGATGAGAATGATGGTCCAAATCACGGCCCTTAAATACCTTTCCAAGTCTAAGAAACGCCAAAGATAGGACAAGTAAACTTTTCTGCAAGTTGTGTCTGGAGCTTCTATCATTGCTGAGGTTTCTGACAAGGAACCGCTTAGGATATCGATTTCTCGATTACGAGGCGAGTCGGATTCGGAGAAATGAATTGGAGAAAGCCATGTATACATTATTAAGTATGATTGAAAGACTTCTTCCTGATAACAGAGCCTGTGATTACCATAATCAACTCTTTTCCTATTTCGAAAATGCTATTTTAACGTAGCTATAGACGGAAACTCCTGATTTTGGGTTATCCCAGCTGCAGCGGTAGTCTCAGCAAACCCTCCTTACTCTGGATGCCTGGATACCACAACCCTGGATGTGCGAATGTGTTGAATTAAGGTATATATCGATTCGCCACGAAAGCTTTTAGAGTCGCATTCGCAAATCAGAATCCCACCGTGAACCTGCGGCTCTGTTTCAAAGCATTTGCAGAGCTAAGGTTCTCGAAACGAGTGCCTTATCCTGGGCCATATCATCCAATACCCCAACTCTAATCGATATTATCCCGCTTCCGTTGACTACTTAGCCTTTGTCTCTAAGAATCGGATATCATGAATCGAATAGATATCGATGGAACCGGCATTTGACTTGCTATCTCCAATCTCGGAACATGGTTATGTCGGAAAGAAAAGGAAAACAAGCGTTTGGAACCGAGTTTGGATACCTATATCAGCTTATTGGCCAGTTTGAAGAGACAAAGGTTTCCCGATTTAAAGCGCTTTAGATGAAAACACCACGGTAAGCTTAGTTTGGAGTCTTAAATTTAAGAAATACTTAGAGCACTGTCTAAAAAATTCCAAGATATCCTTATTTTTAACTAATAGTGTGGTAAGAGAACCTCAACGAAACATTTGCGCTTCGGGAACCACGGGCAAGCTCGGCTAAAGATGCTGCTGAAGAGTCAATACAAGACTACCATGGAAGTACATCGTGATTATCAGAATAATATAGAACAATAGTCTTGTGGTCGAGAAGCTCAGCAAAAGATAGAACAAACCTATTTAATCTTTATCCAACCTGTAGAATACGCCGTTCTTACTCACCATTAACACGTCAATTTTAAAACTCGTAAATCATCCCACAGCATTCACTAGATACCGGTATACTCTTAGTGAATATATTTCAACTCTTTTCCAAAAAACCTCAGAAGCACTTCTTCCGTCTCTACAGTCGCCTGTTCCGCGACACATAGTCCTCAGGAGTAAAGAACTTCAAACATAGCGAAGTGTTTTGACGTGAATCTTTCGCGATGGCAGAAACCTGGGTACCTTAGAGTTCTTATTCACTTTTTGGTGACCTGCAGTGGTACAAGCTAACACGATATGCTAGTCGAACGGCATTCTTGATCCCCGTTCTGCTTCGATGCAAATGATCATCTTCACTGGCGACCAAGATGCTAACAAAGTTGGTCTCGATCCTTGGGATCCGCCAATAATAGGCAGTGTTCCAATAGATGCGAGGGCTGCTTCTAGGTCATGCAGGGATTTTACAGATTTAGGAAAGATTCCAGACATCCAGATGAGAGTTGTTTTGGAGACAATCGACAAACTTAACGATAAAGAAACTCGACCAGGTTGCCAATGGGTAGTTGCAGGTATCAAATCTGTCGACAATATGAAGCTTCTATTGATTGCAAAAGCCGCCTGGCCGGATTCAGAGCCTTCCCCTTGGCGAAGAAGAGTGCTGGGACTAGAGAACTAGGCTGAGAATGACTCAGCTGAATCGACCTTACAGACTAATTTTTCTTAGCCAGAATGTAAACGTATGAGTGCTCGGGAAATGCCATTTATAAATTTAATTGGAGTAAAGCGTATTATTCCATGGGTCTTTAGAAGCTTTCTCGCAACTGCTTCCAAGTAGTTTTTTAACTGTTGTGGTGGCACTAATATTTACTCTTTCTACTGTCTCGATTTATGTCGAAAAATCTATATCAGAGGTCACGTCTTTGATCCTCCCTAGCGCTATGTTCTAGGGGTGCAATGTGAATTGAATCTTCTAAATATCAATGCCAGACTAGATAGTCGCCAGAGTTGGTCAGTAACTAGGTTGTTTCAAGATATCAGCCAGGACATATGATTAATTCACATAATCTGCACCCCCAAATTTTATACCATGTATTAAGTAGCCTACGGGTACACAATCTCATTTGGGGCGGGAACCTAAAGAGACAGAGTTCGAACTATTACTACCCAAAATGCGTCTTTGGCCTCTCCTGCTTCGTCCACTTGCCACCAATTTGAAACCAAACATCAACCTTTTCGTTATAAAAGCACCGCATCCCCGTCACAGCGATGCATTCCGCTGTTGGCGCACGATACCACCACACAAGGTCCGGATAACCCGTATCTCCCACTGCAACGTGATGATAATTCGCTATACCCTTGTAAGGGCACTCGCTGGTCGATTGACTGTCTCTGAGATAAATAGTGTTTAGTGACGTATAAGGGAGGTAATATCGAGGTGGAAGAGATGTCTCGTAGAGGTGGACAGATGTCGGTGATTCAGCGAGGATGATTTCGTTAGGGCTCATAGAATCCTTGGAAAGAGATTGTATTGTGATGCGGATCGGGGTGTTGGATTGTAGGGTGTCGATGCGTTTGAAGGGGTCTTTTGGGTGGACGTAGATTGGAGTATCGTCCTCGAACCATTGGTCTGAAGTTCGCGGTGAAAGGTTAGCGTGAGCTCTAACGACATGGACAAAAATATATTAAATATGCATGCGTGCTGAGCAGCCCCACCAATATCTCTAAAATAAACCTTGACATAATTACTCAAACACTCGGCTTTGCCCTCAAGCTTCTTGGAGAAGACAGCCATGTTAGAGATACTGCGGTACTCTTCATTTGTGTCTTTTCGACGCACAGAAACGTTGAAAGAGTAGCCGATGATTTTATCTGAACCGTCACTTTCCATGAGAGGTTCGCCATGGCAATACGTCACGTCAAAGCCATCCGGCTGTGAGAATGCCGCTATTGGGAGGTAGAATTGAGGATAGTATTCGTGCTCCCAGACGTACAGTGCTGAGGTTGTATCAGCGATGAAGGCACCGTTGAAGAGCAAACGAATACGTTTTGGCGTAGGGATTGCGCGGATTGGGCCATTATTAGCCAAAGTTCGCACAAGTGCATTTAAACTGCCGGGTGAGAAGTTGCCGTTAACTCTTTGGACGTTCCATTATATGTAGTGCAGTATAATACAGTCTCAAGCAATGCATATGGACTTTGCCTCGAGCTCTTGGATTCGAGGCTAGCATATGGACAAGAGATAGAAAGTATGCATATGATGTAGTAGAGACAGACAGCTGTATTTGAGGTGACACCTGAGAAAAATTAGAACCTACTCTGTATATTGGGGCGGCCCTCCACTCATTGCTTCTATTCTCCCTGGACTGTTACCACAAGCAGAAGACTATCTCGAACGTAGCGTTGATAACGTTGGTGACTGGGCTCGAGCTTTCCGGTACTTGCCTGTTTCAGCGTTGCACATAGTACCCGAAAAGTCTTTATGTAGTACGAAGCATTCACGTGACTTCTCTTCCGGCCAATGCCGAATTACCGAACTTCAATGCATTCTATATGAAGTTATAAGTAACTTGAACAAACTCCTAAATTTATAGAAATTAGTGGAGAGTATTTCAAGACATGCCCAAGACTGTCTCCTGTCACGTTAAGATTTCCCCAGGTATTCTTTGCAAGAGATATAGTATCTCATTGTGCTACAATCAACGATGCAGCTTTGATATATTATCAAGCGCTTGAGGTCAGATTGTGAGGCGGTATTCTGGGTATTCGCCAGCTTCATGATTCTAGAACGTTGAAAAAGTATCCGATATTTAAAAAACAACTAGCAAAGATCCTGAACTTCTCGCGTTCCATTGAGTATGGTGATGTTGAGAATCCATCAAGCGAGATTTTATTTGTGAGATCGAGTAGTAGACTCAAACGACGTTCAAAGAAGCTAAAACAAATTTTTGAACTCCATACAACATTCTAGGTGGTCTCGCATTCTAGGGCTTAAGAACTGAAGAAACAACCTTATGAATCGCGGCGTTATAATAATGATCCAAATTCATTAAATAGAACTGTACAAAACAGACTGAAAATATCCCGATGACCCTGACGCCTGGTATAATGAGCCGCGGAAGCCAAAATATATAGCATCAAAAAGCCGCTATCATCGTCAATCATCATCATACACCAAAAGCCAATAAATAAATGACAGCCTAAGCTATAACCACCAACATTAAGAGCGTAAAAAACGAAAAGCTAAACAAAGCCTCGAATCTCAAAAACCGAAACCAATCTCTACCGCCACCCACCAGTCGATTTTGAAGGTGAGCCCCACCTATCAGTCCCAAAGCCCCGTCTCAGTCCCAATCCTGGTTCCTCCTTAACCTTTATTCCTTTGGAATCCGCAAACCTACTCGCACAACCGTAATGAACCACTTGTCCGTCCGGAAACACACTGATAACACTCTTCCCTAACCTCTTGTGACAAACAGGACATACTCTTTCTTCACCGATAACTACCGCCTTCTTCTTCGCTTCGGCGTTTAGTTCCTCCCATCTGAATGCTTCAGATTTGTATAGTTGTGCCATAACTCTATTCATATTCACGCGGGAGTTGGAGTGACGTATCCGATTTTCAAAGTAGTGTTCCAAGTCGGCGACTTTGATAGATTCGGGAATTAGTTTAAGAGTTTCGAGAGGGTCGACGCGGGCACCGTGACGGGAGAGAAGGTCCAGGGCAGGTTTTATTTGAGGTTCGTAGCCGGGAGGCGGAGATAAGAATAGGGAGAGAAGGATGGAGTAGACTGTTTCTGTAGTGGTTTCGGCGGGATCTGAGGAGGGAGGCGATAGGGAGTGTACGCGGTTACAATATCTAGCGGATAGGTAAATATAAATTTCGTAGCATGGAAGTCACAGGTTAGAAACTTACGCTTCGGCTTTGCCATAATCTTTCATTTTGAATACGAATATTTCGAGTGCTTGGCGGTGTTCACCAAGCCTGCTGAGAATAGAAGCTCTAATCTCATAAAAAGTTGGGTCTAACACATGAGTTAGCTAAAGCCGGCAATTGATCGCATCATCAACGTACCATCTTTGGGCAGCCATCGAATAACCTTTTCTGGCCAATATTGCTGACTATCTTCGGTGAATTTCAGCACCTTGTGTGCATAATCCTCCCGCTCCACAATATTAAGCTTCCATTCCCAGTCGTTTTCTCCAGCATCCGGTCTCTTCTCTTTCATCATAGCAAGATATCCCTCGATTAACCAATTATGATAATCTGGGGAGTCGTCTTTAAGCTCATGAATCAAGTGTTCCGCGTATTGAACTCCGAGTCTGACGTCTATCGATCTAAGATAATCTAAAATTTTATGTCGGGGTAGAGATTCTGCTTGTGGGGTATCTTCGATAAAAACGTGCATTCCAAGTTGTGGATCTTTCTGGAGCACCCATGTTGAATATTCGAATATGAGGGGAAGCTGGTCGTCGTACAGCTTTTGGAGGTATGTGACGGTGGCTTGAGGACCGTGCAGGTCAGGTTCTCTTTCATCGGGCTCTGCTCGATCGCCAAAACTAGAAATATATTAGTACCATCAGTTTCGTATGGCAGGGTAATTGGAAGTACCTTTTGAGTAATATGAGGGCTTTATCGTGCAGTTTCTTGTTTGCAAGGTAGTCCACTAGCTCCTTGAACTTGCCGGTTTCCACGAGTTTCTCGTGCACTACTTCGGGATCACAAAAATTCTCAACTCTAACAAGAGGTCCTACTAAGCTTGAATTTGTAAACATGTAGGAGCGCAACAATGTCGTGTCAATCAGCTTAGCCATCTCCAGGAGATTTTCAAGCTGCTCTCGAATCGTCATATCCTCTCCATGCCGTGATGGAGGTAGCAAAGCAGCTACTTCGCTGAAATCCACAGATACTGATCCTCTCGAAGAGTTATCGCCGAATGTGGGAACCTTTTCAGAACTCAGTAACTGCTCGCCAAGAGCATCTGGATCCATATCCGGCTTCACAAATTTCAAAAGTTTACGGCGCATCTCGACGAGGTAAGATATTAACCCTTGTATTGCAAACTTTAAAGCCTTTCCCTCTGTCATACCGGTTAGCAAAAGTTATGAAAGAAATAAAATCACATTTTCAATTCTTACCCAGTTTTATAGAAGTTGGTGGGGGTGCTGAGGGCGGTGGCGCTATTGATCCCGCCGGAGGGGGCGTAGGAGCGGCTGAAGGGGGTGCTGGAGGTTCTTCGCCCTTGCCTGATTTGCCTGACTTTATGGAGGCCGTGTCATCGGCGGCAGTAAGCTTTAATCGCGCAGGGATCCCAAAATACGATCTAGGGGTCGAGGTGCCGTCGGGAGTCAAGGGATGATTACCATTCTCCTTTGGCGGTGGCGTTCCAGGTTGAGGCGGTTGTTCGATAACAGCGGGTTTATCCTCGCTCTCACCATTCTGTTTCGCTTCTGCGTCAGCACTACCATTTTCTTCTGGTATGGCTTCATCTTCGGGTGCTTCTACGACTGTCTCCTGGGTTTCTGCCCGGCTTATTTGATTAGAAATGTTTCCGGCTACCGCTGGAGGATATAATCTGATGACCCTAGCAGGAGGAGCTGCAACTTTGGCAAACAGATCCATAGAATCTCTGAATTTTCCTTGAGAGAACAGCATTTCGGCCTTCAACATTTGGATTTCCTTGATCCTTTCTTCTTTCTCTTCAAAGAGGGCTTGTTCCAGCTGGCTTAGTAGGCTGATAGCTTCGTCGTATGATCCCTTGTCGGTGAGTTCTTGAACTTGTGTTCCATAGTCTACCAATATCATCTTCCATATCTGAGTTGGAGATGCGAGATAAAACTGCTTTCCGGCGTGCGATAGAGCATGATTATGCTGAGGGGTGTGGAGCAATGTAGCGCTGGGGAGGGTGATGGTCTGGAGGAGACTCTGGGTCTCTGGGTTTCTGATTTGTACAGTATGGTGAGGATGAAGAGATACGAGGAATGGATACGAGTAACCAAGATGATCGGGAGCTGTATTCCAGTTGAGTCGTTTCGACTGTATAGGGTCACCTCTAGAGGTGACGTATAAGGAAGTAGCTACATCTTCTATTAGCAATCACATACATATATGCCACCGATTTCTAGATACTCACAGTCTCTAACCAGCAGCAGCTCGTCTTCTCCTAGTCTCGCCGCTAACGGACTCCTGCTAGACCACGTAAGATAACCGGTGGCACCTCCTCCGCTATAAGTCATCGGGATATCCTCCACAACTTCGGTGTTGACGTCGATCATAGCGAAACTATTAGATAAGCCAGCGCATAGCTTTCCTTCTGCCGCCCAGGTCAAACTCCGGGGTTGTGAGGGTAGGGTTATCTCGTTGGAATCGTGAAACTCGCTGTCCTTCCACAGGTACAGCAGCAGCTTTCGTTTGACAACCACCGCTAACCGAGACACCACCGCCGGTACGCCGGCTATATCCCGTTCCACGCCACTCGTCAAGGCGAAGAGTGTTGCCCCCCTGGTTTTTGCTAGCATCTCGACCCTCTCGTACGTGCCCATATCGTAGGTGGAAACATAGCTGTCGGCTAGTATTACTATAATGGAAGATTCTTTGATGCAGCCCATCTGCGTGATGGGGCGTTTCGTGAAACCCTCGACTTCACGGAGACACTCGATGTCGATTGGATCCGTTGGCGTCGCAGGGTTGGAGACTCGGTAGACGCGGAGGGTGCCATTGCTGAGACCAACGAGTAGCTTGTCACCTGGTTGGGATCAAAAAGTTAGCATACATCGCTCGATACCCTACTGCCATACTCAGAATCCACTACTGATGGCGATGTGATGCTCTATACCGTAAGCCAGAATACACTCCTGACGCGACCTGTCCTTCGGACCTAGCTCCCGGATGGAGCGAGCGTGAAAGGCGGTGAGCATGGCTCTTTGCGCCTAAACAACGGATGGACCGAATATTCGGGGTTTCGCATCGAGATCTAGGCTACCGCGACATCGAATAGCCGCTCGTTATGAGGCTATCGGAGACGTTGGGTTTCGTGGGAACGGTTGTCTGTGACGTTGCGGTGAGACGATTGGAAGATGCGGGTTGACCTCATAACGGTCCGACCAGTCATGGAACTTGTTTGTTGGGGAAAGCCGACTGGGCCAAACGCGCCCTATACAAAATACATCACGCGGCGGTACTACGCCAGGCTAGAAACGTACGCTAGTCTCGAACTTTCCACTATACTAGTAGAACTCCATTAGCATAGAGAGTATCAAGTGCTTAGTAGAAGCTTCAATGAGTAAGTACTCAAGCGATTCATTATATCAGATTCTGATAATAGATGTACTAATTACGTCATCCCAGAAGAGAATACATGTATTTCTACGCTGATAGCTATATCATACAACAAGCCTGTGAACTCCTCACTTCGTTTCCAAACGGCTCTTAAAATGCTTTCGACGGTTAAAATTTTCAGATACCAAGTCTAGAACTTGATATTGGTTAGTTTGATTCATATGGGGTGCTTCCATTGCTCCCATGACACCCAGGCTTGAAATCCTCCAAGCCCAAGGGTCACCAGCCCGAACAGCAGGGCCAAAACAACCGCGACGATGGCCGCAATATTCGCATGCCCAGCTCCCTCCCGTTTGGCCCATCGGGAGATGAAGCCTCTAGGAGTTGGATTCTCCAGTTCATCACAGATATCTGCAAGCCTGGCGCCAAAATAAACATAGCGAGTGTTCGTCTCGTTCGGCTCCCGAATGGCTGATGATTCGAATCGAAGACAGTCCCGATCGAATTCTTTTTTCGACACCAGGTTCTGGAGAAGAGCCACAGCGGATGGGTCTGAAAGGGGAAATATTATTTTCTGTACGGAGTCTAGGACTTCCAACGCTAATTGACGAGGAAGAGCACCCCTAGATGTCACGATACATGAGCTTCATATGCTAGAAACAGCGCCACAAAACGCTGTTAGACTGACCGCTATGTGGAGACAGATACCTACAATCCAAGTGCCTTTTTAACACTCATGGGACCATTCAAACCTTTTGTAATTCTCAAACTCTCCTTTAGAAAAGCGGTATGATGGAATATCTCAATCACACCTGTTGCTTTATTCAATTTAAGATGGTTGCTAAGATCGTCTGTAGGCTCAAATATCAGCCCACCTCGCTTGACAAGTTTCGTGCCTGCGATCTTGCTCTTCAGCTCCCAAAACGAGGACGAAGAATCTTCGCCAAACCCAGGATGGTCCGTCGTCGGGAATCTACTCTCCACAAAAGCGTCAAAGGGGACATCGTCGAGCCAGGCTGCCGATTCAAGATCTCCGTTATCGTGCTCCGCATTTTGCTTTAGCCAGTGGGTACTGTATACCATTGTCAAAAGCTTCACCGCCAGTCCGATTGAATGTTCTCTGTCTGCATTTTCGCTAGCATGCGCTTTCGTAGGCCCAAAGATTTTCCCCGTGAGATGGTACCGGCTTATGCTTGGTTGTTCTCGTAGCACCTGTACTATCCTAAGGATATCTTCGTGTGATCTTATGGCTGCATCCGTTCTATATTCTAGGTCATGGCTATAAGCCGAGACCAGCTCTTGATAATGTTCAAAATATCGACGTAGAACGGGTATTCGGTTTGTCGGGCAAGTAACTCCAGCGCAATTGTCGATGCTGTTCACGCAGCCGCTGCAAAAATTCCAGTCCCACAAAGTACAGCCTAAATTCCGTTGATTTCCGTCCGTCACCGCAGTAAGTGAAGTTTGTGAGGGTGTATTCAGGGTTTGGAGCTTCAGGCTGTAGGTCGCGGCCATCGGGTCAAGCCTATACCATGGTATATATCATTTGAATTGGACAAATATTATGCTTTGATATTTTGTGTAAGTTCAAGATTCCTATGTCTTAACTTATCTCTAGAACTCGCTAATATTATCGTCTTGCAGGCTGACGGTCCGCCAGCCTGAACCGAAGGATCCAGGTCCACATCGGCAAATGCAAGGTTCGCCACGAAGCCCTTGTAACACAACGCAGAGGGGTTACTCGATTCCTTTCAGCCTCCTAAGCTTATAAGGTCCCATATCCTAAATGTTGTAGTCAATTGGAGTTTCTGGGCGGGGCGGTGCAGTGCTTTCATTATTCTGTTTCTTACGACTTTCAAGACCAGCTTATCCTCGCCTGCGAGATCTCTCACTTTCGTCAGTCTTACACCGTATACAACAGCGCGCACAAAGAATCGACTGAGCTTAATATTTAGGGGTTCGATAAATAACGATGGATGAGCCGTCGACGCTAGCAAGACTAGTTAGCTGAGGCCATTTAACAGATCTTTTCGAAAATTTGTATTCAAAACCCGTCAAAATGGAAGAAAGGACCCAGTCCGACACCAAAAATGATACAAACGAAACAAGCAATTCGACGATGGCAGCCGAAAGTCAACCAAGCCATGCAGGTGCCATGAACACTTCAAATGAACAAGAAGTTGGATCAGTTGGCGACCTGGACTCCGGATACTCATCTCTAGGCTCTGTCCTCGAATTAACAGCGTCGCAGGTGTCGCAAACCCAATCTCGAGTTAAAGTTATCCAAGAAACCTCAGCTAGCAAAAGCTCAAAATCCTTCTCTGCGAAGACGCTATTCTTCAGACCGAAACAGCCGGAACTGATCTTGTTCCCAAATGCATGGGTCCCTGATGAATTTTATCGCCGTTTCCTCGATCTCGTCCAATTATACGATCGACCTCTGAAGAGCAAATTGAAACCAAAGTTTATGGCCTGGAAGGTCAAAGTGCTCGGTGAAGACGAGGACTCCAAGCGACCGTTCATCGTCATCCTCTGTGATGCGAATTCCACAACACCGATCAGGAAGTTTTTCGCAAAGAAGGAAATCAGACAACAATGCGAGGAGACTGAAAATTTACCTTCATTGCCTGTATTAGTTGTCACTTCCTCGCCAACGAAAGTATCTGCAGTCGAAGTGCCAACTGTTTTTGGGCGGGAGGAGGTACATTTAGCCGAAGATACCAGCTGCGGCGAAAGTATCAAGATCGTACAGAATGGAAAGGCAAAGATGGCAACTTTGGGTGGGATAATCAAGATTGTTGTGGATGGCGAGTTCGCGCTATGTGGGATAACCGCTGGCCATATCATTGGTGAGGATACAAATATTGACGAGAATGAGGATCCCGAAAGTGAAGACGACTTCTTTCAGCTTTCAGACGACTCCGAGATAGACGACGACGACGACGATGATGGTAATGACGATGGGTGCTGTAGTAGCAGGCTAAGCGGAGCTTCTAGAGGCTCAGTTCCTCCCCTAGAGATCCACGTACCTACAGAGTCCGAAGGATGTAATTATGGATGGAAGAAAATTGGCCAAGTCTCTGAACTTTCAACGGGGATGGAAAAGGCCAGAATCAAAAACCTAGACTGGAGTCTCGTTGAATTGACGAATTTCGGTCGGACCAAAATGAATCAAGTGAAGGAAAATGTGCAGCTCAACCATCGCAAATCGTCAACTATCGAAAGGTTCTATACCTCACAAAATGATAAAATTCTGGCGTCTCTAGGCACCACGGGGTTCTCGACGGTTCGTGACCGCTCCGTCATATATCAACCCGGAACGGAGCCAGGATACCTAAAAGGAAAAATCAGCCTCTGCCCTTCATTTATGCAGCAGTCCCCGTCACAAGAGCTTGTCAAAGTATACAACATGACGTGGGACTCGGATTGGGACCGTGAGTTCTTTCCTAGACATGCCTGTAAATCTCCGCTCAGGATTGTTGTTCGCTGACGATTTAATTTAATTTGATATCATGGTGCATATTTAGAGGTCGCCGCCGGAGACTGTGGATCTTGGGTCATAGATAGTAACACACACGCACTATACGGTCATATAGTTGCCGTCGACATATTTGATGAAGCTTACGTCGTCCCATTCGAGGATACCGCTGCACAAATAGCAGAGTGTCTCGGTGCTGAAGTTGTTGAACTGCCTACCGAGGCTGATTTTGACTCTAATAATGGGATCCATTTGGAAGATCTCAGATCCAAGGCTGTGAGTTTTTCCGGTAATAAACATTCATTCCATCTTTGGATAGAGTCTCTAATCGAAGAATAGTCCAAACGTTCAAGGAGAGTAGAGGAAGAACGCGGCCTCGCAGACATGTTTAGAAGAATGGTTAAAGGATCCTTACAGAAGAGGCGCTCATCTGAATATTTGCGATATTCAGCACTAGAACCTGAGAATAAACCTATAGCCAAGCCAAAACCTTCGGCTAAAGCGTCTCCACTAGATTGGGGTATTTATCGTCCGCCTTTGTATACTGATACAGAAGTTGGTCATGAGAAGCTCAAGGCTCAGCTCGAGAGAGTGAAGGTTCTAATGAAAGCTCTTCGTGGGCACCAATCGAACATGTCCTTAGCTCTTGAAGGACTGAACACAGCAGAAGAAGAGTTAGCAGATGCCAAAAAACAACTTTTGGAAGTTCGTCTGGAACGAGAAAAGCTTGTAGCCAAACTGGAATATCTTCAGTCACGGTTGGCGACGATCCGAGAAAGGGCACAAGTACTGCAAGATTATCGTTTCGGGGTCCAGCTGTATGAAATGGAAGCCAATTCCATCATTACACGGGAGGAGCTAGAAGATATTCTTGGGACAAACAGGCTTGAGCGGTCAGCAGAAAAGAAAACGCAAATGGTCTTGTCCTCAGCCAAGACAGGTTTGTCTGAGAATTCAATGTGAGCCTTGAAAGCTCGCAGGGTAGCGTCCCCCAAACTAGAGCCTTGAAGTGGTTGGTGTGGCGAGTTCATCTGGAGTCTGTAATAGAGCAGGCATATTTTAAACAAATCAAAATGGTTTCCAGTAGCCTGGATACCAGGTTTCCATAGACTAAACTTCGATCCTATCCTCTGTTCCCTTTGGCCAGGCTTACGATAAATACGCGCGTCTTGATATTTCCATTAGCCGTTAAGTATTTGAGTCTTATATTTCGCCAGACCAGAATAGTACGTCTTTATGGCTTGGACTATATATATATATATACCTGGTATACTTAAGTACTCAAGTATATATGAAAGGTATACCATATGCGTGTTGCATTTGTTGGAATATATGCTCGGGCAAACTTACCAAATTCGATCGTGCGACGCTGGTGCGACCAGGCCAGACCGCGATTCGATTCCATGCAGGCACCGAAAACATCAAATCACATCACGCGACCGCCGCGGCGACATCGAACGATAATAGACCCCGTGCCGTATGTATCGAGTACTATACCAACATTCTGCATATTATATAATTCAGACTGGAATACGGTTACGGAGAATTCTTTCTATTTGTTCTTCTCGCTGAATATGGGGCTGGGAAAGAAAGAGGTTACATATTTATAGATCCGCTGCAACTCGGCTTACGACTCCCACCATCAAAGTAATTCCTTCCTGAATTTATGTCGTCGATGGTAGATTCGTTAGAATAGATATATCGGCCACCTATGTCCGGATCACAAGTTTCACCATGGCCGACTAGCAAGGCCTGGTTTTCCTCTCTCTCCAATAAAGTTCGGGAATCGTTCGCCGGCGCAAACCCCAGAGTTTGCGCAGCGTTTTGGCTTTTTGGTATACGCTCTCCATACACCTTGAAATGAGAATGGCATGCTAACTTTGATACGACCTTAGGCCTCATCAACAATGTCTTATACGTTATTATACTCTCCGCTGCTCTGGATCTCGTCGGTCCAGACGTCCCTAAGGGCGTCGTCCTCCTCTTCGATGTCATGCCCTCCTTTCTCACCAAACTCTTCGCACCTTACTTCATCCACCTGATATCCTACCGCGTCCGAATCCTCACCTTCTTCCTCCTCTCAACGTGCGGCATGCTAGTCGTTGCCTTCGGCGATTCGATAGCGTGGAGGTTGTTCGGAATCGCTATAGCATCGTTATCATCCGGCGGAGGAGAGCTGACTTTCGTTTCCATGACGCACTTCTACGACCAGTTTGCTCTAGCGATGTGGGGAAGTGGAACTGGCGGCGCCGGGATCGTTGGTGGAACGTTTTATCTGGCCTTATCTACCTGGTTCGGGTTCAGCATACAGGCTAGCTTGATGCTTAGCTGTTTTCTCCCGGTGGTTATGCTGGTTTCGTTCTTCGGGGTATTACCACGGGATGTGTTGCCTGCGAGTGTCGAGAGTGAGGGTGCGAAGGGGAGATATGCGAGGGTTGGTGATGAGGTGGAAGATGAACAGGGGTTGATGGAAGATGAAGAGGCGATGCAGAATTCTACGTTATCAAACGGCTCAAGTTTTACCGATCGGAATCCTAGTGGTGGTGGCATCTCACGGGCTGTAGGTTCGTTCAGAGCGAATCTAAAGCGGATGAAGGGGTTGATTATTCCGTACATCATTCCGCTTCTTTTGGTTTATATCTCGGAGTATACTATAAACCAGGGAGTTGCACCGACGCTTCTATATCCGCTAGACAGGATGCCGTTTACAAACTATCGGGATGCGTATCCGACCTACAATACGATATATCAAGTTGGTGTTTTCATATCTCGGAGTAGCACGCCATTTCTTAGAATAAGGCATCTTTATCCTCCTAGCATATTGCAGTTTGTGAACTTGGTGTTATTGACAGCTCATGCGGTTTGGGACTTCATACCGAGCATTTGGATCATTTTTCTGATTATATTCTGGGAAGGGTTGCTCGGTGGGTCGGTTTATGTGGTAAGTGTTCGCCTATTCGCGCCTTTTATCAACATTTCAGGCTAACCTTCTTCCTCCTTGGTCTAGAATACCTTTGCGCAGATCACAGATAATGTCCCACACGAGGATCGTGAGTTTAGTTTGGGAGCAACTACTGTTAGTGATTCTGGCGGTATTTGCGTCGCTGCATTCATCAGTATGGCTTTGGAGACTTGGTTGTGTTCATATCAAGTCTCTCACGATAGACCGTATTGCAAGATGACTTGATTTAGTATTCAGCATATCATCGGCGCATTAGTTTCTTTTAGATACCACATGTTTTAACAGATTGTAAATTATGCATCTAGATTCTGCATTCGAAATGGAGCGCTATATATCTTTAGATCTACCTGCATCTAGATATCTATCTGTAGATGATTATACACGTGAATACGCTACCTGATTATACATTAAAAGGTAAATTTAAAGTATCTTCCATTCCCGTCACCTCTCAACATCATACTTCAGCGCCGTAACCACAAACCTAACCTCAAGAATATACTTCAAAAGCTGTAGCGACGCATACACGCTCAACCAAATAACATTATTCTCATCCCAATCGCTCCTCCCTGGTCCACCCACCCCGATGGGTAATCCTTTATCCAGATTAACCCCTCTCATCATCTCATTAATATAATCGCCTACAGTCATCGTCTCATCGAATTTAAAGTACGATCCGAATACGGAAAAGGTATCTTCGATACGATACGAAGTCTCGATCGATTTGATTGCCACTTTGTCCCCACCGCTTCCACCGGCATGGATTAAGATCGGGTCGTCTTTGAAGAGACTATAATCGAAGGGCTCGAGGAATTTACAGCGGGGTTTGACCCATCTTCTTTGTGAGGTGTTTATATACCCCGGTTTCGTTGTGGCCTTACTGTTATTAAAGTATTCCCAGTGACCACCCCATCTGTCTCGTTTTTGGAAGAGGTGGATCCGCCCGGGACGGAGAATGCCGTCTTTATTCCTTACGAAGACTTCGAGGTGTTCTATTACCCTGTGCAGACGGGGTTTGGGTATGTCGGTGTACGCGGGGAGTTTGAACGGCTCATCGTAGAAACGGTTGTATGTTTCGTATCTGTTGTCGAGGATTGTGGGAGAGTGAGTTAGGAAGTGCCGCCAGGATTTGCACACTTTGGCAAGGGAGGGGTGGTCTGTCCAGTGTGCAAATTCGAGGATTTGGTAGTGTAGTTCTACTGGAAGGTGAGGGAGGGGGACGCCATTGGGGGGTGGGGGGTGAATGTATTCTTGATAGTCATATTCTTCGGATTCTGGGGAGGCTGGGGGAAGGTTTGTGTTGCTGGACGTTGGATTTTTGGGATGCGCCGCCAGGGGGGCGATCGCGTTGCGGGGCGGGTCGGGCTGTGCGCCGTGCGCCGGCTGTAGACGACCAGTCACTGCTTGGAGGAATTTCTTCATGGTTTGCTTTTAAACGATGCGGTTTGATTTTTCCGGGGATTAGGGAGGAGTATGATCCTGGTCCTTTTGAGGTATGCTTGTCTATGCTCGCGAAGAAGAGAGTAAGGGAGAAAGTGAAGAAATCGACAGACGTCTTGCCCGTCGTGAGATTTTAATTGCGCATTGCGCTTTTTAAATAAGAATATTTTTTTTTTGCGCTTGTCAAACTCTGCATTGCTTTTGGGATTTATCGGTTCTAGCTCGGATTTTCAAATTCAGAATACAGTGCGCTCTTTCTTCAACTTTCGGTGTAGTCTGGTTTTTTTCATCCACGATGGATTGCAGTTGCCTGAGACTTGTTCAAACATGTATGTCTGCTGCAGGTTTTGAATCCAGGACCCAGGCCTTCCCTAAGGCGCCCCTCTCACATTCGGATATCCCAGAGCTTCGGCTGGCTGGCGGCAGGCGATTGTGAACCAGCCAGCAGCAAGCATGCACGTTTGTAGTCCAGCTTGGGGGCATGTTTGATGCTCTTCGAAAACTCTGCTCCTTCTATTTTGGGAGCTGGCTTGCACTTGGCCTAATTTAGACACTCAACGCTGGAGATAGAGTACCAATCGGTAGTCTCTAGGAGCATGCATGGAGTCGGGTGTAAATGTATAATAGTGGATTAATCGAGAGCTCGAGAGTGCATACACTAAGCCAAAATTACAAATATATATATATTATATGGTCCTTAAATGTCGACAGAATGAATATGAGATTTTTGTTGAGCTGTTCACAGTATTACAAGATGTTGGGTTGTATCCAAACAAACTAGACCAAAAACAAATTAACTATGGTACTATGCTATGCTAGCGCGGTGCGAATAAAAAATATATTTACACTTCAATATTCGAATATATTCTAGTTTGTTTCAAGACGTTCTGTTAATGAGTAATGAATTGACTAGCGTCTGAATTTTAATCGGTTTACTGGACCCAGATTTGTGTAACACAGTTGACCATCCACCACTCGTTGACCGGCCTATGCCCGTCTGAAATATTCGAAATGAAGTCTCCACAAATGGCCCACTGAAGCAAAATCTGTCGGGATTTTTTCGCCGAAGGTCTTGATTGAACATAATAACTGAATAACATACAGACGCGTCGGGTCGCAGCGACAACTGCGAGAGAGAGCTTTGCAGGATTTGCAGCTGCAGGAACACCTGTAACTGACTAACTGTGCCGCGCATACGCATGTATATGGGACCATGCTCTGAATTGCTCTTTTCTACATTCCCTCCAATAAATTGTCTTTACTCAGTCGGCGGCTCATAGCTTGAAACGTAGAGTAAGTATAGAAATGCAGGCCATGTTCCTAGAGTTAATTGTTGGAAATTTCAAAATCTCCTTGACCAAACTCATTAGAAAACTTTATGTGAGAGAGTCTTGCCGTTCCCTGTGACTACAAATGATACCTGGCTATGTAGAGGACGGATAGGGCCTTGTTATTTCGAAAGAAATCCTGGTTCTACTAGTGATGATTGTATATTTATTAGACCAATGACACCTTGAATCGATTCGTTCGCCAGTTCGCACCAGATCAAAATGGAACCTTTCTTTAATCCATCGGATCGCGTACAAAATATAGCCTATAGTATACGTTTTGGTCATTTGTTGGATTTTACTTTATAAAGTTTATAGTATCTGCAAGAAGGGATATGTCGAAAGATGATGTAGCGTGGTCTCGTACCCAGACGTCGATTTTACGTGACAAGTTGAATTTAAAAGACTAAGCAGGCCCGAAGAAAGAAAATTTGCAAGGTGTTTCATCATTATAACATGGCCGGACGAAATTTATTGCACTTAACTATCGTTGTCTTCTAGAATCTTTTGTGTTGAATCGGCAGTACAGTAAGCAATTCGTGTAACGAATCTAGATAATAAGTTTCCGTGACTCGGCCGTTTCATCCAACAGGAAACATACATGTTAAGTGCTCTTGACGAAGTAATATGCAATAAATATTCTTAAGTTCAATCCGTGAACCTTCGATTGGATGCGTCGCGTCGCGGCGACGACTTCCAGATATTTACCAGTCGCCAAGTCTGTGTGAATTTGGACATCTGTGCCGCGACGGTGCATATAGGTTGCCTAAAGATGGGCTGTGGCGTGGTCCATGCAGAATTGCCTAAGTTTGATTGAATTATATGGTGACCCCTTTTCTTCACTTCCTCCAAGAAGTATTTAGAGGATGTTTATTATGTAAATATGTAGCATAGACTTGCTGCTATGAAAAAGAAGTCCTTATACTAGTTAAAATGTAATAATGGTTCATTATAAGATGCCGGTGGCCGGCCATGGCCTTCCAAAGTGAGAGGCGGAAAGTTCGCTTGAGTTACCCCTCTCTCTCGATCTCCTTTCTCAGTTAAATATCCTCTACTGTCTCATATCCCAGAAGCTCAACGTCTTTTGGAGAACCAGAATCCCCATAGTATTTTTGCAAGACCTTCTCAAATCAGGATTACGTAATTACAAAAAGTATATCTTTCTATATCGCTCTCGTCGCATCATTTGCTAACGCTCTTGTCAGTCTCGGTGCGGTCTTGTCTACCTTTTTGGTTTTCGAGATTTTAAAAATCGAGTTAGGAAGACTGCTTCTTAGTAGTCTAGAAGCCCAAAATGCCTAACCGCTATCGACTCCGTTGGAATCAGATACCCCCCAAACTATACCGGGTCGATTACCCTTCTTCAGCAACAGAATTTGACGAAGACTACGGGTTCATCGCAGGGTATCAAGTTAGCCCCTACTCCGGAACGCCAACAATCTCTCAATTTTACAAACTTGTGAAGCTTCACCTGATTTGGGAGTCCACCTTTATGAGTAGATACATATCTACATTTGAGGATAAAAAGCATGCGCTGAATTGGGTGGAAACACTTAGAAAGAGGAATCCGAAAATGAAGGGTCCAATTCGTTTGATGACGATTCAACCCACAGGACGTGAGTGGGTTGCCAGTGTGGCAGATATACTAGATGACATGCTAGATATCGCGGATCACCCAGAAATAAACCCTGAGTTCTCTGAAGATGAGTATATATTCTTCCAAGAGATACCACGCCATACGATCATCAAAATAGAAGACGTTTAGATTGATGGTAAATGTAAGTTTCCCTTCACGCTTGAGGCAATTTTTTCGCATCATTTAAGATGGATACCAAACTTAGACGGTTAAAATTACGTTTCGTGACTTAAAACTAACAGATTAATAACTTAGGCTTCGCAAAAACATTCATAGGGATATCCAGCGCAACATTACCCATATATTCACCCAAAACTTCAACTCAAAGGGGGCCTTGCTGGTCTCGCGGCGGGCCTTGCATTGGATTTCCGTATTTCTTTACTAGTTGATTTTGTGGCTTAGAGGATATGGGTGTCCACATGGCTACTCCTTTTCGACATTTACTCTGAGATTTTCCACCCTGTTTTAATCCAAAACCTTTGATTGATAGTTTTTCCTTTGGGGCTTCTGCTTGCAAGACCTCGAGCAGATGTTAGGACTCGAATTTCGAGTTTGAATTTGAGCTTTCATATTAATCCTCAAGCTTTCTTATATGCTTTTCAAACCCTCCCTTAACATAATTAACTTTTGTACCTACATTGCAACAAGATACTTATATAATTTTCAAGCTTAAATCCCAACCTCAGCAGACCCGCTTAATACATCCTGAAGCTGTATGTAACACACCGAAACTAACATAACTCTTCGTATTACGCTGGCATCTCCCTTTTGAATTTTGCCTGCCTGTCTCGAGGCTACAGCTTAAGCTCTTGAGACGAAATGAATATCCACATGTGA
Source organism: Arthrobotrys entomopaga (assembly GCA_012184315.1). Classification (NCBI taxonomy): domain Eukaryota; kingdom Fungi; phylum Ascomycota; class Orbiliomycetes; order Orbiliales; family Orbiliaceae; genus Arthrobotrys; species Arthrobotrys entomopaga. The sequence goes on from LDDX01000037.1 coordinate 84,652, forward strand.
CTCACTGCAAGACCTGAGGCTACTTGTATACAATTCAGTTCGCGAACCTTCGATCTAACGCAATAAATATTGCGCAGACGCGTCGCGTCGTGGCGACGACGAAACTCTCAGGATTCGCAGAAACTCATTGAATTGGACTAGAAGGGTCCTACGGACCACTTAAACAGCCAGATATACGTACTTACTGTACTTGTTATATTATAATGTATACTTACTATTATACTTTATACTTGTTATTGCACTTTACGCGTACTTGCTGTGCCTTTTTAACATCAAATTATATGAGAAGGCGTGAACTTTGGACTAATCAAAACGCTTAATTAACCCTCAGAAAACGACTGATTTGCTATGCCGGCCTCGCGAAGCGGCCCCCTGAAAGTGAAATCCTGACTGTAGAACAGTCAGGCACGTCTGTGCCGCGAAGCTGCGTTGAAGCTGCCTGAAAACATCTGGTACTAAAGTGTGGTCCAAAATTGCCTAAATTTGGTTGTACCGGCCCGTACGGTATGGAGCTGTTTCCACCTTTCGGGTACTCTCTAATACAAAACTGCTCTTATTCAAACAATATTATGGACCGGAAGTTGCATCGCTGTAAATCAAGAACGATGAAGTATAAAACGTAGGTCAATTTTCCAAAGGGAATGATTGAGGGTCTCCTTGATCTTGACTAAATCCTCTAAAGATCCCGACAACGATATTCTACCGAGGAGTCGACGTCCTGTACAGCTGTTAGTTGCTTCGCTGGAGAGCCTTCTCATTTTTGTTTTGCCTCTCGCATTTTTTCCCTCCATCTCTTATCTCGCTCTTTCTGGAACGACTATCTTCTTTCGTCTTTTCCTAGAGTAAGACTACCGACCCTACACCAAAGCCAAATATTCGGAATGGCAAATCACTTTGGCCTCTCTGAAGAGAGTATTCCACGACGACTCTACAGAGTCCATTATACCAGTGCGCAAACTACTTATGATGTAATAAACGGTTTCCAAGCCGGGTACCAAACCCCTCAACCACCGCCAGGCAGAGCAGAGTTCTTCGATTTAGTGGACTCGCACTTAAATTGGACTCAAACAACATTCAGAAGCCGATATATATCGACATTCTCTGACAGAACCCATGCGGAGAACTGGGCTAGGCGACACAGACAAAACAACCCAACAATGACGATTGAGTTGATGACGATAGAGCCGACTGGAACCGAGTGGGTCGCTAGTGTCGGGCATATAATGATCGAGCAAGGTGATTGGAATCGTGCAAACAACCTCGCAGACGAGTATCTCTTTTATAGACAGATACCCTTCGAGTTAATCACCGCCACAGATACTTTCTAGACCGATGATCGGTAAGCTCCAACTTTTATTCTGGGTTAATTCTTTCATATCACTCCGGATATATCATTTGGCGCCAAATTAGATAGTTATATTTGCAATTTTTGATCACTTATAGCTAACTGATAGATAGCTTAGAAATTATAAAGACATTTTATCTAGGTATCTGGTACGTACGGCTCGTATGGGCTCGTCGATAACTTCTAAGGTCTAACCATTCACATGGAGGCTTGTAGTTCCCTGTTGCATTTTTGTATTAATCTTTTTTTTTTTTTTTTTTTTTTTTTCGAAAATTTATTGTTTAGTAGTTTTTGGTTCTTTATCGTGCTGCTTATTTTTTCAACTATCCGCTTGCATTTTCACATTCGGTAGCTAGCCACCACTTAACGCGTGTATATAATTATACCTCATTTTCGAGATAACAACTTAGCTAGCAACCGTTCGATGTAAATATAAGCTCGCTGCATGACCAAACCACACTTGAAAACTGTGTTGGCGGAGTCTGAGATACAGTCATAAGATTCTACAGTTCAAATTATTTCAAGTTTTGCTACAGAACTTTAAGTTGGTATATGTCATCGGAACGAATGAATTCGAACACGATCCAAGGTGTAACGCGGCTGAATGACCTATTTTTTGACATCTAGCTTGTAGGCTTAAGCGCTTGATCAATTGAAATAAAATAGGGAATATGCACATATGGTGGCACTGCAGAAAAAACGCCCCGGTTGATTGCTTTAACCGTGAGGTTATCCTTTGAAAGGGCGGCGAACTAGTTGCAGCAAAACTCCTCGTTTGTACCTAGGTACCTAGAATCGAATCCCCGAAGTGTTTTTGAAAAATCTAATTGGTTCAAGTTTTCTGATTTTCATACCTTGCACCAAAAGAAATGGGAAGCATAGCTCCACATTCATAGCAAGTATCCGCGCTAAAGAAGAGGTGCGTATGGGCTCAAAAACAGCTAGCCAGGTTTAAACAGTCCGAGGGGACCTTCTTGTCTAGTCTGGGGCTTCTTGTCGCGATTGGGACCCGCAAATGTTCTATAGAATGCAGTAAGCTAATTATAGGTTTTAAATGGTGTGAAACGCGTTGCGTCGGGACTAAAACTTTTAAGGGAAGCGCTACTTGATTCGAAGAAACCCGTGTAATTGGATATATATCTGTGCCGTAATGGTGCATATTCATGCCGACAAGAATGTTCACGTTCATTACGCTGCATTTGTGTTGATATCCTGGTTCTAGCGGGTTGTCTATAATTTCCTAGATTGGATTCTACTAGCCTCGAGACTGGATTCCGCCCCCAGACTAGATTCCGCCCTCAATTTCCTGACTTCTTCTAGCTGGGCTTCAAAGGGCGCTTATATAATTAAACCGCCTTAATTCAACCTGTGCCGTGAAAATAAAGTCATTAGCTGAAAGTTAAAGCAGAAACGATTAAGTATAAAATGCAAGTTATTTTTCCAAAGTGAAAGGTTGGAAAGCCTAATTAACAACATCCTCTACACAATTGTAATAATATCATTGCACAGGCGTCAAATTCATTCTAATAATTACTTTATAAATTTACCTTTCTCTTCTATTTCACATATTTTTATCTTTCTCAATCTTGCCATTTTCCGTTGGCTTTTTTTACCCTTACTCTTTCAGAAAAGGACTACTCTACATACATCAAAAACGATTCAAATGGCTGAAGAGTTTCGCCTTCCGGAAAGTGATATCCCACGACGGCTCTACAGAGTTCACTACTGGGGAGCCCAGACAACCTGGGATAGCAGAAAAGGCTTCCGAGCAGCATACCAAAACCGTACGTCGGTGCCAAACATCTACGAATTCCATGACATCATAGATGAGCACATGGACTGGTATTCCCCTTATCGAAACCGGTATATATCTACCTTCTCGAACAAGGAACATGCGATACGTTGGGCACAGGCACTTGACGTGGACGGCCCAATTCGATTGATGACGATTGAACCCTCAGGATACGAATGGGTTGCTCATATGGAGGAAATATTGGGTAGCAGGGGATGGCAGTGGAAGAAGGCTGCGTATCATAGTAGACATGAGTATCTCTTCTATCGAAAGATACCACGTAGTCTGATCATCAAGACGGAGTATATCTCTCGGTAGGTGGACTATAGATGTGAGTTTTAACCCCTAAGTTTCAATCAGACTTACCCAAGTTTAGAACCAAAGTTTGGGTGCGGATCTTCTTGGCTAATAGATGGGCCGGCCTGCGGGTATCTCGGCATAAGTTAGATAGACCCCGAAACGACACTCCTCCCGGCGGCCCCCTTCGCCGATTCATGAAGACTATTGCTCAAAGAAAAGCTAGAAGCTTTTGGTTTGCGTTTGTTTTACTTTTGTTTTCGCGAGTGTACCGACAAGCAATATCTTGAGAGATACGCTTTGTTTATCATATTTGTAATAGTTCGGGGAGGTTGAAGCAACAAGGTTCTGTAGTCGGATGAATTTTTCATGTTATTTCTTATTCTTGTATGCTATTTACTTTTCAAGCTTGCTTTGTTATTTCCTCACGTTCAGTTGTTAAGTTTTTTAACGTATGGAGCCGCTGGACAGCTGCATAATTCTCAATTCTTAGTCTCGGGTTGGGACTTCTCAAACTTTGTGCGTTTTACGTAACCATGGATACAATTATAAACATTCTCCGGTGAATTGACGTGTCTTCTCCACTGACATTGATATCAATCAAGCTATCTCTATAGATCTCGCGGCTGGTAGTTGTATAACTGCATGGTGTGAAGCGTACGCTTCTCTAGACTAGTTGTGAAGCCGTACAGAGTACATGCTGTCGAATGCGGAGGAGTGAAGGAGCCAATGAAATCTCTGTTCTATTGGTTTGTTAGAAATTTCTCCCGAAACTCAGTCAATCGGCTTATCGATTGTTTGTTCTGGCACCTGTCTCTTTCCTGCTCCCCTCGATCCATTTCGTGAGTCCCTACCTACATTCTCTTCGCCAGGCCAGGATTCCAGTGCTGTGGTGTTGTTTAGGCGGATAATAGCTGCTGTTCATATATTTAGGGGGGAAAGGTTCTGGAAGAGGCGAGAACCCCAAATTTTCCAACGTGAGAGGTCGTGTTCTTTGTCCCCGCCGCTTGTGAAAGTGGGGTACCAACCCCTGTCAGCGAGGTGAGGATGCCAGGGGTAGCCGCGCCGAGCCAATAAGCAGCGGAAGGGCTTGCTGCTGGAACCCGCGAGATTGGTTTCAGGCCCGGTTGCTTTGGAAAAGCCTGACCAGGGCGATGAGCTTATAGGGGGCCACTTGGTACTTACAGTACATATTATATATTAGCATCGACAAAGAATGAGGTGTGAGAGTGGACACTATACGCGTGGTCGTTTGGACAGGTGAGAGAGCGTGCAACAAAAACACGTCTTCCCCTTGAGCGATCGAGCTCCAACTGTAAAAACAACAACCAATACTCTTCTCGCCTTCTCATTCTCTCCGTCTACATCCCCCTCTCCAGACACAATCCTTCTCCAGTTTCATAAACCTTCTTTTCTCTCAATTGAAGCGCTCACATCGAGGCTATCTCACATCCACTTCAGAGCTTTTATCCCCTTCAAGCTTGCACTTGTGGATAGCTCTAGCGGCAACACTTTTCTTCCATTGTTAGATCTAACAAGGCTGTCCAATTTCAGACACGCTAAGCAAAGCTCCAACATTCTAGGAGTTCGTTCATTCATATCCATTTTGATTTTATTCACTATTTCTAGTCCTAGTAAGTTGCTGCTCAGGTGTCATTTACACATAGGGCCTCGGTAACCAAGCTATCGCAGTTAAATTTGAATATTAAATCTCATATTTTTCAATATGTCGATGAGGAAACGTCGTTTAAACTCCGTCCTCGAAGATGACGACTCAGAGCCTGGTCCTCCTAGGAGGCCAAGGTTGGCAGACGCGGCTGGTGACCCGAACACCTCTTCATCAGCGTCTCCACCCATCCTGACTAGACGAAGAAGTAGGCGTTTTTCTAGGCAACCGCAAGATCATCCTTCCCAAGAACAAGATCCTGTTCCAGAAGAACAACCAAACACAACACCCGAAGCAAGCCTCAACGAAGCTATCAATCATCCAAAGTCTTGTTTTGAGATACTAGTCAACAATGTATTCTTACCACCGAAGCTTCCTGATAAAGCTGTGGACAATAAACGATTGGTGAAGGAAGCGGATCACTACTTAGCTAAACTCTTGTCTAACGCTGCTGAGGAATTCGGAAGAAGCTTACCTGCAGAGGAATATCGTTGGTGGGCAAAAGTGAACAAGAGTTTATCAACTCTTGTTCAGCTTTATGAGCCGGATAAAGAGCAAGAGTGGCTATCTGCAGAGAAGCTTGGTGATATGCTTCAAGATATGGAGCAAGGAGGTATTTTTCAATCTTGGCTTCCAATTGACCATCTCTATATCAGCTAACATCAGTTTAAAGACTTTGTAACTCTCAACATTCGATCACAGAATGCAGGGCTCATCATCAGGAAAACTCAATCAGAGGGCATATTCGAATCCTTTGAGGCATCTCCAATTGCCGATGCAGTCGCAGAGTGCAGAAAGCGTCTCAAATGCTCATTTCCAGGTCCCAGAACTGCCATACCGCTAGAAAAATTCCAAGACCTTCGTGAAATCAAAGCGCTATCGCAATTCCTCGCCTTCTTGGACGGCAGTCCCCCACCGGCAGCGGAAATAACAGCAAATACGGTCAACGATTCCGGTGCTGCAAGCCCAGCATATATCACACATCTTTTGATAGGTATCACGAGAGGGATGGGGTGTGTCAAAGCTGAACCCAACGCTCGTATATGCAAGCGTGTCGCAGATGCTGTCTTGGGCACCGAAAGATCGGTTTGGAGACGCTCTCCATTTTGGTTAGTCATCAGAGTTGGATTACAAACTACTCTACGACTGCAGAAAACCCGACGATACGACTGGTATAAAACATTCCTCGTCTATTTCATGTCCAAGGTGATCAAATTAGGTGTGCAAGAGAAGTTGATTGCCCAGGACTACCTTTACATCATGGGAGCGAAACTCGCTAGAAGGCTCCAAAAGCTTGACGATCTGATTCCTGGATTCGTTCGCAATGAAGTTTCGTCTACGATTGAGATCTTGTCAAAGAGTTTGAAGGGAAAATGGGATATGTTTTGCCAAATGGATGCGAAACAAATCACATGGAACCTCGAAACTTTGAATATCGAGAATGACTGTCAATTGCGGTTACCCAAAAGTAACAGGTATCTTACCGCAGTGATTGGTGGAGATACCAGTCTAACATCAGAAGAGTTCAATCAATCATTATTCCAACCCCTCGCTTATATCCGCATCGATGATCCGCTAAACCTCCCGGATGGATGGAATAAAGCATCTAAAAAAGACCTTGCGATTCGATTGATGGATATTGAATCCTGGGTTGAACACCATATTGACGACTACATCCACCCATTGCTATCCATAATGGATCAAGACGAAATATCTTCTGCTGATCGTGAAATTGCTCAAAAAGCAGTGATTGGCCTCGGAGAGCTGTTCAATAACTACTTTAGAGTTGCAGTTGATCAGTATGAGGGAAGCCCTGAGAATATATCTGTCGCTTTCCTGACCGGGTTTGAAATCTGGGTCGCAATGGACAAACTTGTTCTGAAACTGATCCCACTCCTTCGAAGCTACCGCCCGGAAATTGAGGAGAGGGAACTGAACAGCCTTGTTCTTGCTTCTCGTAAGCTAATGCAACGCTTGGCAAAGATTCAAACATACGTCATGGATCGGGAGAAGAAAGCTCAAGCTCAAACGAGGAAAGCAGCTCTCTTCAAGGATACATTCTCAGAAGCCTCTTTCCAATGCTTGTATTATGACAATTCTCCCTATCATCAGGACCTCCGAGAAAGGGTGGAGGCGCATGCAAGTGCTGCTCGAAGGGTCGTAAGACAAGCTATGAAAGATGTAAACAAGAAATTCTTCGCCTTGCAGACCGAAATCGCAAAAATGGATTGTGATTACACTGAAAGGGGAAGGCATCGTAAGAAAACGGTATGTCGTCGGTGTATCCTGGTAACGGAATGCGAGAAATTAGTTGTTCCGAAGCATGAATGGTAAGCAGTATGATCAATTTTCAATAATTCGGTGTAACTGAACAGAATTTAGGCCTCTACCTGTCGATGACGAGCCATTGGCGAAAGCCCTCATTTTTGAGCTCGATTGTCCTCCCCACTTTGCCGCATGGCGCGATACGACTTTCAAGATGCTCATTAACACGAATGCGGTACTGCAATTCACAGAGACGAACCCTGAAACGAAGTCGCAAGAAACTCTACGGACCTATTTTGGGCTTCGGGATTTCTACCAAGACGAGCGCGCTTCAGGCATCATTTTCGCGTCGCAGAACAAGGGCCTAGGTAGAGAAGGAGGATCTAAAGTTGGTTTACCTGCTACAGACATGGATGTTGTCGCAGATTTCTCACTTCACCCTCGGTATTGGTATTTTGATGGCGTTGGCGGTCACTGGGTTCGCGACTTTTTCACCCTGAGGGGTAGATGGGACAAGCGCATGTTTTCATACAGGCTCCCCAAAAATAGTGTATACAAATCGCTCCAATTTTCGCTACGGCGCGCTGACCACGAGCCCAACCAAATACTAGCTATCCAGTATAAATGCCATCCAAAGCTCTCTTCTCACGAGTTCCTCGAATATGGATTCCTGCGGGCTGGAAACAGGATTCAATGGTTGAACATTTTCAAAATCCTCAAAGGCAGGGCTCTCAAACTTAATAGCGAGGAAGTTGGCCTTTTACTACTACAGGCATCTTGGGAAGCTGGCCCAGCTGTACGAGACATGAAAAATATTTATTTGAGGGATACACATCGTGTTCTTGATAGGACGACCATCATTGGAGATCTCCTCATTGTTATCAGAGAGGTGTTGGAATCAGTTAAGATGAACTGGCTGGAGGTGGTGACAGTCGCTACTCTTATTGGGCTGACATGTCGATGTCTCGCTCTAACAAAAGGCAACCAACAAGCCACGATTAGCGAGGCAATAGAACTGATCTCCAGGTTACGTGATGTTACTTATAACTGGGTGGAGGAGCTTAGAGAAAGCGTGAAGTCAGACTTAGACAATGAGAGTCTTAATGATAGGCTCGACTACCTCATGTTTTGCGCGGCAGTGTGCCGCATGACATATGAAGTCCCCGAGGAACACGCCGACTACCTTCTCGATGGTTTGGTCATAGGGGAGGAGCAAGAGGGTAGGTTCAGTCCACGATCACTCTCAATTTACTTGGAAACAGCCGCCATAATTCGCGACAACCTGCCACCAAAACCCGAAGATGTGAGACCATACTTCCGCCACGCGATAGACCGTTCCACCAGGCTGTCGCATCGTTGGGAAAAGCGTGTTCGAGAGTTTCTACTACAGAATCCGGCTGCCATCGACCTTGCGATTGAAAAACAATGGGGCCTCCATGAAAGGCTAACATCATGGGAGGTAGCTGGAGAGACAAATGAACACTGGTTGCGGGCTACAACGAAAAAAGTATTGGGAAATCAAACACATCAAATCAGTCTCAATCTTCTTGATGGCAGAATTTTAATCGACAGCATTCCATTTGGACGGCTACCAGATGAGTACACCAATCATCCAGTTTACGAGCGAATATTTAGCAGCGAAGTTTTGGTAGTTGCTCCATCTTCTATAGCCGGAATGCAGTTCGAGACAAGGTTCCCGGTGGAGGGACATAAGATTCATTTTGGATTGAAAGGATCCGAGTTGGTTGTAAGATCCCAAAAGGACAACAGGGTCTTTGAGCTCATTCCTCATACATACTTCGAAGACGATTTGTGCGAGCCGCTTGTGGAAGAATATACTCATTGGATGGAACTTGCGAATCAGGAGGTTCAGTTCAGAAAGCTTGACAGGAAATGGAATATTGATTCCTTTTCGTGGAAGCTGTCTTCACCAGCTAGTCAACCTATTCTTACTCGACTCGACAATCCGAATGTTTTTGTTGTCGACACTAGGAGCAAGACTTCTAGTCAAGTCAACGCTATATTTGGCTGTCTAGAGGATAGGTCTCGCATCCTCGTAACTTGTAAGATGGGCGACGAGAATGTAAGAGGAACGGTTCACGTTGAACTAGCGCGATTGAACCTGAAGTTCGCAAGTAGAGATAAAGATTTTACTTGTCGCAACTTCTCCGGGTTCGCGATCGATGAAGACCAATATTTAGGATGTTTTAACGGTCTCATCAACAAATTGATTCTACGGAAAGGTGATGAGCGCATGGTTCTAATTCCGTTTGGAGACGTCCTCGTTCGACGGGTGGAAGAGTTTACACAGATCACCGTCAATGGCGCCACTTCGTACCAGGCATATACTGTCGACAAACACCTCGGTAGACTGGTGGGCAACGGGTCTATTTCTAGTCGCCTCTACCAAATTTATATGCACGCTGTCACATCATCTCCAGCATGCCAAGTCGACTCGCTCACCGGGAGGACAGGAACAGAAGAAGCTGCCAGTATACTTGCATCCGGCGCTGTTAAGTCGTTTCAAGAATTGGACAAAATCGACATTCAATATCTCCATCTAATCTCGCAACTTACGCCACAACGAAGTTTCGGTACATCAATGAAAAAAACAGCTGTGAAAAAAGGTCGAATTGAACAGGTATTGTGGCACGACGGGCTGTCCTTCAATTGCCAAAGAGATATTTTCCGCGTCGGTGCTGCCCAAGTCATCGAATACTGGATGCGACTGAAGAGATTCATTCCCGCTGGACAAAATCTCATTGAGGAGCCTGTGATCGAAGACAAGCAGGAGGATGAAGACGCAGCTATCGAAGAAGGCAAGGAGGACAAGAGAATAGAAGATGGAATCGACAGAGGTAATGATATTCTTTTGCGCCGTGCGGCCTGCCGTAACGAGCTCTTTTACGCTTGGCTAGAGGATACCTGGTCTGGGACAAAAGGTGACGATGACGAGCTGGGCAGTGATAATATGAGCATGCTCTCTATTGATGACTTAAATCCTATTAGGGACTCAAGCTATACCGCAAGAGACGGAACTATTCAACTCGATACGGACAAAGAGCCTCTAGTTTGCCAGCTGACCAAGTTGTTGCTGAATTGGACTCCTGGAATCCTTCCACCAAAATTATGGATGACATTCAAGGAGTTTGACGTAACTGGTGTCAAGGGAAGCTATACTGCTGCTAAGTTGCAAGTAGGCGGACCACTTCTCAAGGGCACCTCGGGTGAACTTTGGTGCGGTCTTTATTCCATCTGTCGTACCGCAACTCGGGAGGCAGATATCTTCAAGTTGATATTCACTCTTGGCACGTTAATGTACCGTGACGGCTGGGATCCAACGCTCGTCCACGCCCTTGCCGCCGCGCCGATGATTGAAGAACTCAAAGGACACGAGTTTAAGATTCCAAAAGGGCACTATGTCGTTAGAAACGGATTCGAGCCAAATAAAAAGCTCATCGAGGACATTATTAAGGCGAATGTTGAACGTTTTGAAGCGAGTTATATTGCAGCGTATCCGCGACAAGGGACTGAAACCGAAGCAATGGCCGATTCTCGACGAAGACTGGAGTACACCAATCAAGTATCCCTTCAGCGAGGAAATTTGCGCCAGCACTACCTTGATCAATGGGAAGAATCTCCAACAGATCGGCCAAATATGCCAAACATTCAAAGTTTTCGTCTCATTGACGTGGATGACGTGCACGAAAAAGTTGAGGATCATTTTGAGAAAATATATAAGATACACAACTTCAAAGTGGTTCTTGACAAGATTCAGGGTGTCCTGGAAAATAAATTACGATCCGAAAGAGGCCGCCAGCAGCCGTATGAGTTTGAGACAGAAAGAACTGTTGTACCGCGACGCGAAAGCCCTAGCTCTATTGCTCATGTGATGGATGAAGTTCCGGCACCCACGCTCGACAATCTTGAGACGAATGCTTTTCCGTTCACAAAGGCAGAACTTTCGCAACAAGTCGAAGTTGTCCGTCCTATCCTTCGTCAAACCCAGCTCCAAAGCCTCTGGCGTAATCTCTCTGGTCCTCGAACTTGTCAGTTTCAGAGAGAATATGCCGATGACCTAAGAAAAAGTATTGACGCTCTACGGGATTTCCAAGGCAATACTGGATCGAGGGAGCTGCCAGTACCAATAGAACTTATTGAAGAACATGTTTCCAATTGGAGACAGTATGTCAGTGATATTGAAAAGGCTATTCGATCTCGTTTGGAGCCCATCTACTTTAGTGGATCAACCAGAGTAATTGCAGGGCAAGATTCTTTATACAATGCCGGTCTATGGCCACGGGTCACCGTCTTCGCTCTACTCAGGCTCCTTTCGTACCACAGTAGCGCCGAGCCTATCCCTGGTGGGTGGAAAAAGGCGATAGTAGCGTACGGCATTGGACTTCGTGAGCTTAGAAGAGCGGAAAGGTTACATAGGCTCGCGATAGGGGAAGATGTCCTCGGCTTCTGGGAGGCACTTGCAGATACTCCAAGGATGAACTGGAACGCAATGGACAACCCGGACTGGCTCTTGCTTGAGCTTGAGAACAACTTTTGCATGCGAGATGTAAGAACCAACCCCAAACATTTTTGAGATACCGAGATATGCTGACGATTGTATAGGTTCAAGCTGAAATCGCCAAAGAGATGATCAATCCAACGTCCGGCAAGTCGTCAGTTATGCAATTAAATATGGGCGAGGGAAAATCTTCTGTGATAATCCCTGCCGTAGCTGCGACTTTAGCAAACGGCGGAAAACTAGTCAGAGTTGTAGTTTTGAAACCTCTCTCACGTGAGATGTTCAACCTACTCAGAGTGAAGCTAGGTGGACTATGTTCTCGTCGGATATATTTCCTTCCGTTTCACCGAGGCTTGAAAATTGGTTACCAAGAAGCTAAACTCATTCAATCGATCTACAGAGAGGTATGACTTTCTCCTACCTGATATTATATATCTTGGCTGACAAATCTCTATTTTAGTGTATGGATGATGGTGGTATTCTATTGGCTCAAAATGAGCATCTACTGTCTTTCAAATTGCTTGGACTAGAGAGAGTCTGCTCAGAGGGAGAAAATGTTGACATTGGACAAGACCTTTATGTGACTCAGAAGTGGCTTGACAAGAACTCTAGGGATCTCCTCGACGAGTCCGGTATGTATCAAACGTTACATGCCAACAACTGTATGTTGCTAATATTCCTCACTTAGACGAAATTCTCCGTGTAAACCATACGCTGGTCTACACCGTCGGGACACAAGGACCGATGGATAATCAGCCATACCGTTGGCTTGATCTTTTGAAGGTTTTTGATGTGGTGAACGCCCAAATTCCTGAATTTCACACCAAATTTCCTCAGGGTTTCGAAGTCGTAACAAAGCATGAAAGCTGTTTCCCTTACCTTCGTATCCTTCAGCTTAAAGCTTCCGATGCCCTCATGAAAGCCGTCGCCGTAGAGCTTGTTTTCGGTGATGTACCTGGACGTCAATGGTTTGCGACAATTAACCCAGAACATCGAAAGTTGATTCTGAAATTCGTCACAGAAAAGCAGATTGCCGACGAAGAGATGGTACAAATAAAAGAAATCCTTCGTGGAGGGAATATGTGGAGTGCTGCACTTCTCTTTCGAGGGCTCATTGCTCATGACATTCTTCGATATTGTTTGCAAGAAAAGCGTTGGAGGGTAGACTACGGTGCTCAGTTTGATCGAACCCTCCTAGCGGTCCCTTATAAAGCCAAAGATACACCAAGTAGCGCTAGCGATTTCGCGCACCCAGAAGTTCTGCTCTGTTTGACATGCCTATCTTGGTACAATTACGGGCTAGAAGACGAAGATATCAAGCGAGCCTTCTACCTTGTCGTCTCCACCGAAAATCCGGATGACGAATACCGCAGATGGGTTTATGGAATAAGAGATATTCCGACACATCTTCAATCCTTGCAAGGTAAGGTCACGGAATCCCTGATGGTTGAAAAGACCCTTGATACTCACTAGGGTTTAGGTGTGAATGTTGAAAATGCGGAAGAATTCACAACGATTATATCACCACTATTCAAATTCAATAAAGCAGTCATCGATTTTTGCTTGGAAAATTTTGTCTTTCCACAGTTCGCCAAACGGAACCCATTCAAGCTTACTAGTTCGGGCTGGGATGTTGTGGAAACGAAGCCGAACTTAACATCAGGGTTCTCAGGGACGAACGATAACAAGTATCTTTTGCCTCTTTCGATCAAGCAACGGGACCTAGAGAGCCATGCTCATACCAACGCTCTCGTCTTGAACTATCTCCTCGCAACAGAGAACAATTTCTTCATTCGTGCTGCGATACCTCGAACAAAGCAAAAAATGACGGTTGAAGAGCTTTTGAATACAGTTGTCGCACAAACTCCACCAATATCCGTTCTCCTCGACGTCGGCGCTCAAGTTCTAGAGCTTGAAAACAAGGAAGTTGCGAGAGAGTGGCTTCACAGGGCTGCAAATGTCGATCCTGACAAATGGCAGGCTGCAATTTTCTTCAATTCAAAGGACGAAATATGCGTTATCGATCGCGTGGGAAGGGTTGAGTTACTTATGACCTCCAATTTCGCTAGGCAAATGGAAAATTGCCTGTGCTACCTTGATGATGCGCATACACGCGGCACAGATCTTCAGTTCCCGCTGGGTAGCAGAGCACTCGTGACACTGGGTCCAAGAACCACGAAGGACCGGCTGATACAGGGTGCTATGCGAATGCGAAAGTTAGGCAAGGGTCACTCGGTTGTCTTTTGCGCCCCTCCCGATATTGAAAGCAAGATTTTGGCAATCTCCAACAAGCTGAGAGTTGAAAACGTTGATATTCTCAAATGGGTTCTACGAGAGACCTGTCACCAAACAAAGAAGAATGCATCGCTTTGGGCCGCTCAAGGCGGCAACTATATCGAGAGAAAGCTAGCTCAAAGGGAGTACGATTTAACGCAAGATTGGAAGCTTCTGAGAGACAGGTTATTCGAGCCTGAGCGTCTTTCACTACAAGATCTGTATACGGTCAAGGTTGGGCCTCAAGAATCATTCGTCAATCGTCTTTCCCGCTTGAATATTTCAACACACGACGATATCGATAAAATTCGTAAACGATGTAAGATGTTTGATATTGAGAATTTCGACGAGATGAACGGCGAACTCGATGAGGAGCATGAAAGAGAGGTAGAACAGGAGATAGAGACGGAGAGGGAGGTTCAGAGACCACCGCCCGCAAAGCCACATCTTCACAGTATCCACAAGGACGTGAAAAAATTCATCAATAAGGGTACTCTGCCGAAAAGTTGGGGAGAATCGTCAGGGGTATTTCCAGCGATCGATTCATTGAGACATACATCTTTCTGGAAATCCGTCCGCTCCCGCTCCTGGTCCACCAAATTGCTCGTGTCCCTCGATTTCGCCAGAACAGTCGACATGATCACCAGTATGGAAGGCAAAGGGAGACTCGATTTCCAAGATGAATTCGTCCGCCCAGTTTGTTACATCCTCAGTCTGAACAAGTCACAGCGGCGTAAGGCGGCGCTGTTGTTGGTCAGCCCTTTCGAGGTGAACGCGCTTATCGACGAGATCAGAGGCTCCAAATTCGTCCATCTCCATATCTACATGCCAAAGGTCACAAAGTCGATGAATTCATTCGAGAACCTGAAATGCATGAATATAGGCAAAACCTATTCAAGCAAATGGTGTATTCCTGCCGTGTTGATGGATCAACTCAATCTGTTTGCGGGTCAACTTTACTTTCGCCATCAAGTTGCCTATCTTCGAACTGCAGAGTGGTTGAGTCTCAGAACACCCGAGACGAATCCGAGTGCTTATTGGGAAGAGGATGGATTTGTACCACGCGGACACCGACGCTTGAGACCGGACGCAAGTGGCGAGGCCAGCGAGTACACAAGCACCTTCTCGAAGTCACCCGTTGAATGTATACAGAAATTGGTGGCCATGCGGCGTAAAGGGTTCCGATATGAGCCCACGCATCTCGGACAGCTGCTTCATGGAAAGCTCATCCCCCCTGATGAGTTTGATGAAGAAGATTCCGAACTTGAGCTGATTTATGATGAGGATGATGCCGTTAGTGCAGAAGAATCTGATGAGGGTGATGGGGATGAAGCTGATATCAAAGAGGAACTTGATCCTTTTGGTTTTTCAGCTGGAACACGTCAGAACCAAGGTCAAGTTGATGAAGAAATGGAAGATGCCGATGGAGTTGAGGAAGACGCCGAAGGGGAACCAGTAGAGTCTGAGGATGACGGCCTACCAAGGGTGAAAACTGAGCCGCCAGGTGACGAGTATGAATACGGCTATGGTAACGATGATGGTTATACAGACCAAGAATCCTCACCCATGGAATCTGATCATGTCGAAAACCACAGAGATGTTCCGCCGGGATACTTGGATAGTGAATCAGATGACTACTCGGATGAAGACTCGGACGACAATTTGGACGGAGATTTGGATGTGGATTCGGACGGGGACTCTGAAATGTTATCGGACTGGTGAGGTCCAAACCATGCCATTTTTGTTTCGTTTCTTTATCTCTTTTGCATTGGGTGGAGAATTAAAAAGGGGTGTATTTATAATTGATTTAGGCGTCTATGGTAGCATTTATAATATCATTCTTCAAACTTGGTGCCGCTAATGTAGACTAAGTATTTTAATTTCAGAACCTTGAAAATATTAAATGCCCTACTGTCCGCGGAGACTCGGACTCGGGCAACCCGGTGAACCTGGGCACTTGGGTAGGAGCCGTTAGCCGTTAAAAAGGCGAGCGCCTCGTAATTTCCCATTCCAAACCACAAGAGAAGGCTATGGCTGCAGGTGATCTCGGCGACGGTGTCTCTGATTGCCGTTCGGCTGACAGAACCACCGATGTAAGGGCTGAAATTCAAGCTTCTTATGATATTATTTTTATGATCAGCTTGCAGCGAGATTGCTTTGGCAGCACAATTTTTATTGCCGTCGTAGCACTGTAGCAACTACCGTAATTAGTGTCGGCACTGCATGGTCTCGCAGCGGCACTGCAGCTACATCTCGCGGGCCAACAACACAAGACAATATATGTTCCATATTCGATATTGCAACAAGCTTAATTGTGTTGATGGCCGTTTTTGTCACTAGCCTCGATCGAGACCACAAACCCACCTCCATTTCACTATCTGACTATCGTTGATTAGGCTAGTGACTGAATCCCCTAGTCTATAAGTATACCTTTTCACTCGGGTGTGACCAAAAGATATTTTAGTATACAGGATGCATGCTTCTAGTGATGAAAGGACAATGCGATTTTCAAATGCATATATATATATATATATATATATACACACAAGTGCAAACCTAGAGAATCTTGTGTTTATCCGGTACTTTGGTGGTTCCCCTCCGTATCTCCGGTTGAGGATATCAAGAAGTCTCTAGCCAACTCCGAAGCCAGTTTGCCCTACCCCAAAGTAAAGGATTTTTCGTCGACATCATCCATTAAGTATTAACTTAGCCTCCAGAATAAGGGAGGGGGAAAACAACGAGACAGAAGAAGATCAAGGGAGGTAGAAGAGAAGATAAGAGAGGATCCAGTGAAGTGGTACCGGATACCAAGACAGAATGCCAAAATAACCAGAGGAAAAGATGCTACAGAGAGGGGGAAACGGGAAACACCGAGAAAGATGCGAGGAGCAGGAAGTATACAAGAACGAGAGATGCCAAAGCTAAGGGAATCTAATGAACAGGAATCATTAATAAAATCTCTAAAGAGGCAACTCAAAGAAACAGGATTAAAACAATCACAAGTTCGAAGACCTATCCAAATGGAGTGCGCATCTACCGCTAGGAAATATAAAGAAAGTGGCTTCTAGAGGGCTCGTTATGCTTAATATTACTAAAGAATTTTTATATGAAACAAGACCTTGGAGTTTCTTTTTTATAAAATTTATTCAACTAAGCGCCTTCACCCCACGATTAGCCGTCAAGTTGAGAACTTGAAATAACCTAGTCTTGTTGTCAAGAAGCTCAGCGAAAGGAAATAACCAGGTACATCAAGATCTGAGACTAACAATCCACTGTATAGCTTATTCGCGTAGAGAGTCCAGTAAAATTGTAGAATTATAGCAAGTTCTTTTTAGTTGATTATATCATTGGAGAGCGCGACGGTCCCTTGGTGGGGTACAATATAGTTAGACCGGTATCCGATGCGTATCGAAGCTCTTTCGCTGAGCTTCTTGACTGAGACCAAAATTTAAAAAAGCTTTAAAGGCGGGATGATAGATTCCTTCCAGGAACCCTCAGGCAATATCCTGTTTCCGACATGATCTCTGCCGTCCGCAGATGCTGATCAAGCGATTGGGTAGTTCCGCCATCGTTAACTCTCAGATCTAATTCGTGCGCACTTCGGAACGGGCTCAAAATTGATCAAGCCGCAAGCACTGTGGAGTAGCTGAAAGCCCACCTGATCAGGTTGCCGGCTGGGCAGTGAAATTTTTGGTGCAGCAACACATTTTCACGACATCCGATATATATATATGGTATTTGATATATTCGGCATTCCCCCTCCTTGCTCCCCAGGCCTTCAATTTGATTCAGGATCATTCTTTTGTTATGCACCAGCTGCTCGTGTGCTATATTACAAAGGGCGAGATCAAGAGTATATCAGTTCTCTGACTCGAAGAGCTTTGTCCGGCGCCCACACAGTTCAAATTAAACATCCTCATACGATCATCTTCGAAGCTTCAATTGAATTCAAGTTCTTTCTTTTTACTTTCGAAATTCCATCATAAGACCTGCAACACATGCACGCTCAAATAGAAATTCGACATCATCAGCTTTAGCCTAGGAATCGTATTCTATAAACGCATCTAAAAGTCTTCAATATTTCTCAGTCTCACCGTGCATAACAACTCCGGTTCGCCTAGACACTTTTATTTTTCACTGCTCCTCCAGAAGTCGATGACGACAGCGACAATGGAGAGGCTCTCAATGCCACCACTGAGCGCGACTTCTTTGCATGTGAGTAACCTCGCGAACCCAAAGCAATAACAAGAGAGTTTTCAAGTTCAGCACTAAATTATCTTTTTTGTCGCTCTACTAGGGTGTGGCCCTTCATATAAGGACAAAGGAAAGACTGTGACCCGCCCAGGAGATTTCATCCGTATATCTCCAAATACTTTCATTGGTCACACATATCTTAACTACTGCAGGATGTTAATCTAACTACCCGTCGCTACAAGATTGCTGCTGATCTGAGGATGAAATACAACATCACTCCTGCTTCTAAGTTTCATGTTGCCGAAGGAAATCAATAAAATATTCCGTCCCGAGATTAAAACATTCCATTACGACGGTCATAGTATCAACGCCGCGTTGGATGGTACGGCTTTGTCGATGATGGAAAGAAATACTATCGTGGTACCATCACCCGGACTCCGATAACTGACGCAAATGGACCACCAACCCAGTACAATGATAAAGTACTTTTCCAGGTACCGTATATCCTATCCCCGATTGGAGCCCACGGTTACACAGAAGCGCCCTTATTATCAAATTGCCTGGTTTTTAGGTGTTTTCTTTGCTTATTATGCCGGATGTTTTAGAAAACCAGCCATTCGGTCGGTCACCGTCTGCCCCGTGTACACTTCGTGCTGCGCGGCTGGTCTACGAGACAACGTGTACATGTATACATGTGCCGAGATTGAAGAGTGACTTTGTACACCAGACGTGAGAACTTTCTTGTTTCTTGCAAGTTGGATTTTGTTTCAAGTTCTTCCATCTAGATGGACTTTCTTTGCGTCGCGTTGTGTACCTCGAGACGGCTGGTACCTTTGCTTTTGTCCCATCTTGGGTTGCGACAATTTTAACCTATTGAAATGTGCGAAGACATGTGTGTACACATGGCTGAACCTTTTTGTATCCTTGGCAGTTTGTATTATCCTACATTGGAAG
Organism: Arthrobotrys entomopaga; assembly: GCA_012184315.1. Classification (NCBI taxonomy): domain Eukaryota; kingdom Fungi; phylum Ascomycota; class Orbiliomycetes; order Orbiliales; family Orbiliaceae; genus Arthrobotrys; species Arthrobotrys entomopaga. Next base: position 103,958 of record LDDX01000037.1, read on the forward strand.
ATTGGATAACAATTCCATATATTGTGGGAGTACAAGTAAGTATATTTTGGATTCCGCGCGAAGATCTAAGACAAGGCTGTGAAACTAAGGAAAGCTGTAAGGGTATAGGTACAATTCTTGCACGCCATTTTATAATGGAGACACAATCTAACGGTATGTACGCACCTTTCATATGACATGCATACTCTCTAACGCCCATGCGTGGCATACCATTAATTATCAGCCCATCAATGAAAATCTTCTCGAAAGGTACTGATTCCGAGATTAAGATGGTAATTTCTAACCTCGATGGTAATTTCGAGCTCTCTAAGTTACACAGTATATGGATAGTCTTGGGGACGCTACGTAACTTTATGGATGGAATTCACGAACACACCTTTGAGTCCGCCTGAAATAAATCGAGGCTACCAAAAACAAAGATGCTCGGAATATCCCAACTTCGCCATTCTTAGGTGCGTACCCTGTGAGAACTTATTGCAAGACCGGTTCTGGAATCAATTCGAACGGGATCGGAGCGGAGCGGCTGGCCTGCAAGACAAACGGACGGAGCGGAACCAAATCTTCACAACACAAAACCCAAACAGTCAAAGTCCATTTTAGGAAGCAACACAATCTCATGTTGCACAAACGGTGTGCGTGCTTGCTCACATCAACATCCCGCCGTTTTCCATCAATCTATCGTACCGGTATTCGGTTGAACTTCCTCTCAGCCCTCGAAAAAGTTCGATTTCGAGGCTAGAAAAGTTCAAGATCACGCATTTCGTGCGGGTATAACAGCTTACATTATAGACGTGTACCGCTTTGCCACGTCGATTGATGTAGCGCTGAAATAATTGCCTGCAATATAATATTTTGGCTTGCATGAGCGCGAGCGACCAGTCGAGGAAGCGCTCAACTTTGAGACACAAGAAAATGGCGTGTTCGTCGGCCTTGAGTTCGATTCGAGTTTTAAAGAGACCAAAAATTTGGGATCTTATTCTTCCTTCCCTTTCCCTTTTCTTCTTTTCTTCCTTTCTTTTTTTTCGGTGGAGCAAGACGCCATTTTTGGATATGATGGTTAAAGATCACTCGTAACCGAAATTTGATCCCTCAAATCCCACTCTCGCACATAGGAATATGCACCTCTTGGGCTCTCAACAGTCCAGAACGTTTCTGTTTTTGCGAGGCAACCAAAAAAAAGAAAGAAAGAAAGAAAACAGGGCTAACGGAACATTACGGTGAAATCTTATGTAGGATGCGCCAGAGCTGGACTCGTGAATGCCGCTAAGAGGACTCTTACAAGACGACGGCGAATCTTGATGCTCACAACTAATTTTTTCAGATCACGGAGGCCTCGGGCCGAGTTAGATCGATTGGAAATCTTTATTCGACTCACCGATTGAAATCTAGTTCCACTCGGCGCTTTGGAATCAGCAAATAAAATAGTTGAGAAACCTACGAGAGTTTGCACTAATTTGGACGCAATCACAGCGAGCAGCACTATATTAGCTCCAAGTATTGCATCGGCAAGAACAACCAACATTTGTGACTCTTGCAGAACACTCTGGGAGAGTTTTTCGTTTGATGTGTTCTGGTTCATCTGCGAGTGCATATCATATTTTACTGTTTTTTCTCCCCGCCCTTGCCCCTTTTTGCAAGGGAAAAAAAAATACTGTTTGTTCAGCCGCGACAAATCCCCTATTAGTCCAACTATAACCGAGACACACAAAAAAAAAAACAACAACGAAAAAAACAAGCCTTCGACCGAGTTATATTATAGGATTGATATAGACTTGGGTCTAGGACCTCCCCACTTTAGGGCGAATCAAAGAGACCGAATTTTCGGCGTGTCCATTCCTGTGTGCGGTGGCGCAACAGAGTTCTCCATAATTTTTCAATTGAGTCAACAACATTTTGCAGCGCTCTTTTGTTGTTATCGCAAACTAATCCCGAAATGAATGAAATCCCATACCCCGGGCTGGCATTGTGCATGCCCGTTGCTCGAGCTCTCCGGGTTTGCACGATTGGTACCCCCAATTAAACTCTTCTCCTGCTCGGTGCAGTTAACCTCAATTGCCCAGCCTTTGCCTTTGGGGAGGAACAATCCGAGCATTTGAACAAGGGTTGCAATTGAAATCTCAGTTCAATGAGATCAATACGTAGTCGTATTAATCGATTAATCGATTTCTTTTGCAAGCTTAAGCTTTGCGTTGAGAGAATAGAAGAACCCAAAGCCAAAATAATTCAACAACATTAGCGGAATTCCGAATAGCGCCTATGCCGCCAAGTACAAAAGAGTATCGCATCGGTATCGACCGAAAAGGCTTAAAGGGGGCCCAATCCAGCTTAAGGGGCACCCTAAAGAGATAGATCGGCGTAGCTTATTTGTGCCTGACGAAGTTTTTCAGGCAGCCAGCAGATGCACCCAACATTACGGCGGTCCTTAGCTTCGCCCGTCGTGTCGTCGCATCGATTCGAATCCCGCTCCTCAGCCGCACCTCTCTATAAGCTTTTATCAACCGCTCCACTCCGAACAAGTACGGCAGGATTTGTGCAGCTTGTCTGCACCATGTTAGTGTGCATGTACGGACTGTATGTGCTGTGCCTGTCTCGCCCCAGACTACTTGTCTCGGGTTTTTATCATCGCACGAGGCAGGCTTGTCAATTGCAACGAACCTAGACCTCGCTGATTCTGCAATTTGGTGGCGCTTCCAACACGCGCTTATTCGCTCTTTTGCTAAAGGGTCAATGCATGCTCCTGCTTGATTAGCACCTCCACTATCACAACTAGTCACCAGAAAAGTGGGTTCGAAATCCAGCTAAAAGAGTGTGGGTTCCAAACCCCGGGCAACTGCATGGCTAGCACTTGAAAACCCAAAATTATTGATCGTGGACGGCAACCGATGATGTGCTGGGAGCCCAAAAAAGAAACAGATGGGAGGGATGGAAGGCATTGCCTGGTCAGACCGCGAGACGGGATTTCGAAGGCTAGCAAGGAATTGTCAACCGTCTGAAAGATTGACTTTTATTTATAATAATAATAATAATACTTATTTATAAATTTATATAAAGGGTCTGTTATCCTCTATCGTGGGATACGGTAACCAGCTATTCCTTAGCCAGAGAGTCAATTGTCGGTTGTGACTCTGACAACATTCGTTCATCTCGACATTCGTTTTATTCTATTTCATATATACAGTATATAGTATTAGGAGACGATGAGGGTTTCTTCATTTGCATTGCTGGGCCTTGCGTCCGTCGTTTCGGCGATTCCCATCCCATGGCCATTCTCGAGCAATCCTGCCTTCGCTGCTGTTGATGAGATCCAGAACCTGAACAAACGTTCGTGCAGTGGAGACAATGCTTTGAGATTGTTCCGAAACCCGGACAATCTTCCAGATTCGATTCCATACTGTAGCTCGTTCCTTGGACTGCCCGCTGGTGGTACCGCCTTCACAACCGTCCAGCCGTCTACGTGAGTCTCTTCATCCGAACCAGCTTGGTTTTAACGTTTTCCATCGATAATTCCTAACAATCATCTTGCAGGAGCACAACTGTCACCACCATTATCGTTTTTACGGATGATGTCTCTGTTACTGGCACCGTAACGACAACTGGCTCTCATACAATCACCAATACAGCCACCAATGTTGCGACAGTAACTGTGACTTCGTTCGATACTGAGAACTATTTCACAACTGCAACAGAATTTGTGACCGTCACAGGAACCGACACAGTCACAGACACAGCGACAGAGACAGACACGGCCACTATCACAAACACGGAAACAGCTACTGTTACGAACACGGTGAATGATATCTCTACAACCACGGTAGATGTCACTTTCACCGAGGGTGCCGTTACCGTTGAGACTATCACCGAGACTGCCTCGTTCACTGTCTTTGTCACCGAAACAGACACAGAGACTGACTCTGCCACAATCACGAATACCGAGACTGATTCGTTCACAGTCTCTGTCACTGATACCGAGACTGCCTCTGCTACCATCACAAACACTGAGATTGACTCGTTCACGGTATCTGTCACTGATACGGAGACTTCTTCTGCCACCATCACGAACACCGATACCGAAACCAGCTCTGTCACGATCACAAATACAGTGACGGAAACCGATAGCGTTACTACCACTGAGAGTGTCATCGCTTCCACAAGCGTTACGAACACCGAGGTTGATTCGGCTACCATCACGAACACCCTTACCATTAGCAAGGGAATTACAGTCACAAATACGGTCACTGATAACACCAAAACAAATACGCGCACCTTCTCGGAGACAGATACCAATACCATCTCTCGTACTGTTAGAACTCTGACGACACCAACCACTATCACGAACACCATTGTTATCTCCAGAACAAGGACTAACAGCGGTACCACAATCACGACCGAGTTCTTCACATCCACTAGAACCTTCAGCGCCACTGTCACATCAGGTGCTCCTGTCAAGCGTGCCCACAACCCTTTCTTGAGTCAACTCTCGTCCTCCAGCTATCCCGCATCCCGCATTAGCAGTGCTTGCCAATGTCTTACCATCCCACTTGAGGTCATCACCAGCACAGTCACTCAATACATCTCGTTCACCGATGTTGAAACTGTTAGCACAACACTTACAAATACTGTCAGCCAGACGGCGACCGCCGACGCTGAAGTCACCGATACTGCATCTGCTACCGTGACAATCACCTCGACGGCTACCGATGATGAGACTGTCACTCAATCGTTCACAAGTCTCTCCACCGAGACGGATTCTGACACCATCACCGTCACTCAATCCATCACAAACACCGTCGACGCAACTTTGACCAACAGCGAGACCGCGACGAACACTGAGATCGTTACCTTCTCATCAACCGAGACTGATATTTCATCTATCACTGTCACTTCGACTGAAACACTCTTTGACTCCATCACGGTATCTACAACGGAGACCGACTCTGTAACCATTACCAACACCATCACGAACACTGAGACTGACAGCGCCACCTTGTCTGTTACTCAGACCGATTCTTTCTCAGCCACCATTACAAACACCGAGACTGATAGCGCTACTTTGTCCGTTACAGAGACCGACTCTTTCACGGTCACAATTACCAATACCGAGACCGACTCTGCTACAGTCACCGAGTCACCTACTGAGACTGATACTGCAACCGCAACTGACTTCTTGAGCTTCACGGACACTGTCACATACACCACTGAGACTTCCGTCTTCTCGGCCACTGTTACCAACACTCAGACCGACTCGGCCACGGTTTCTGTCACCAGCACTTCTGTTGCTATCGCCGAGGCTACTTTGACCGTCACCGCTTCCCTGACGAACACTGTCTTCAACACCAAGACCCTCTCGTTCACTTTGACCGTCCCATCCACAGTCAGCAGGTCTGCTACCGTGACCTCGACCGTTGCCACTATCACAAACTTCAAGACTGTCACCGTCTCGTCCACCAGCACAGTCTCGGTCACTTCGACCGTCACCGTTGGCAAGCCATTCAAAATTAGATATAACTATGGCTCCAACACGAGATATGTCGATCTTGATAACAGCGGAAGCGGTGAAGGCGTCAGTTCATTGAGCAATGCTCAAGTCTTCAATACTCTTGGCAATACCTTTGTCACCTTTATTAACGGTGTTCCATATTACCCACCACTCACAGGTGATTCTTCCACCGCTTTGGGTAACTTCGATTGGACCACAAGCGCTAGCAGTCACGCGACCGCGAGCATCAGCCCATCGAATGCCATCACCTGGGGCTTCCAGCCTGGCTACAGTTTGAGCCAGTGCAGTTCCAGCAACGGTGCCCAGATCTACTTACGAACCTCTCCTGTCTTCACTTGTACTTCGTTGAGTAGCTTTACAGCTGTCTTCGTCTAATAATTGGTGTTTACTTCCTATTATTGACGGCCACGACGTCCCTTTCCCTCTTCACAAGGAATCCCTTTTTTTAGCTTTTTATCAGAGATGTAATTTTATACCTTAATGTTGGAAATATAGTTTGAATATTTATGAATAGGGCATATACACGTAGAATGGTTCACGCTTTCGGTTGCATGGATTACCAGAGAAACAAAAAATGGAGGTCACATTATTACTGTCAAATTTAATGGATTAATATAGTTCTTTTTTTTATATAAATAACTCCGTTATCGTATCCTTTTTTGCGTGCCGTGTGAGCGGGAAGTCGACAGGGAAGGGAACCCTTGTGGAATACAAATGCACGGTCATATTTAACCAAATTCTCCGGTATTTCTGAAGGATTGGTCTGATCCATCGCATCCATGGTATCCCGCGTCGAGAATATCTTTATCCTTTGTTTTTCGTAAATTTGATTCGAATTTTTGACTTTGAGGCTGAGCCCTGACCGGTCCGACGAATACCGCGCCTCCATTAGCGAGAAGATACGGGTCTCGATATGTCTGCGTACCGGTTCTGTAACATGCACATGCACATGTCTAATTCCTACAACCGGATCTATAAAATATAAATTTCTAGTAGACTTATCGGTTGTCTAACTCGGGTCGATAGGAGGGCGAGATTTGTCTCGCAGGTCTGATCAGCAATGCAGACAACACAAGAACTTTGTTGTAATTTTGTATTGTAGCTGGAAATTGTGCTTGGTGATCACACAAATTACATATTGAGTTATTGAGGTGCCTATACTATAGATCCCCGCACAGCCATTGTATATACGCTAGAAATCCACTCGTCGCAGATCTATATAACTATATGAAAGGTCATTTAGCTGTGGTAGTTTGTCTATCAGCCTGCTTTGAGAACTTTGATTCCCATAATGGTGCGATAGAAATTTCGAAATCACTTAACAGTTTAAACTTTTACCTCGGTCCTTTCCGTCTTCGAATTATTGAAGCCAGAACTGTTCATTTTCAGGACACTAGCAATTAGTTCCCCTCCGTAATTTCTGGTGTGGAGCAATTTTTTAATCGGTTTAGGTCCTCGAATACGGGCGCATGGAAACATCTAGACTTTCATTTTGATATCTGTGGCCCGCTAGCCTGGTTTGTGCACACGGGCATATATAAGTAAGTACTTAATTATGTAATGCAATGGCTTCCCAGCTGTACCGAGTACTGAAAATAAATAAAGCTCGCATCGATAGGGAAAGTGTTGGTTGTATCATTGTACGGGACTAGTCGACTGCAACAATGTAGCGATAGTCCATTGGCTGATACCGAGTAGGGTTCGATTGTCTTACTATTGCCCATTTGGATCTAGTTGGCTTCATGAATTCACTACAATTTATGGGATTCACATTACACATATGTGGATTGCGTCGATCGGTGATTAGGGATCGATCTAGTTAAAATAATATAATAGAAGAGCCATCGAATTCATCCAATTGGCATATTCCAAGGGGGGTCTCGACCATCTCAAAAATCTCCCGTCGCGAACAAAGCTGTGGCGGCGGAGACACTAATTTTGGGGCTTGTCGGTTTTTGGAATAGATTGAGGAGAGAAGGCAGATTCGTGTGCATTAGCTTCAAGTCCGTGCTGTCCAAGCTTCCCGCTAACGAGAATGACCCGGAAGAACGGCATACGGAGAACAGAGAATACCATAATGAATTTTGCAAAAGTTGTGGGAATTCTATTTTTTTCGCTTTAATTTTAATTTTAATTTTAATTTTTTTTTTTTAGAGCAACATGATGGGATGCGCGGGCGTTCAAGCAGGAAAACGGCAATAGCGACTGCTACTTAAGTAGTAACTACTTAAAGTACTTAAGTACGTAACCAAGAAAACCTACTTTTAGTGGTCGAAACAAGATGTTTCTGTATATATACTTCACATTTAAAGGGGTTTCATTTGTCTCGTCAACCAGCCGCGCAGCACGAAGATGCTTTTTAACATCCAACGTCTAATTATGTTGGAACGGTACGCTGTTCTGGAAGCGCCAGCCGTGCAAATTATAGTGTTGGACAAGCAATGTGCGGAAGGAATAGCCTCCAGTTCCCCTCGATCGGATGACGGCTGTCTGTCTGGTCCCACCAGCAAACCGGATCCTCGGTGCTGTAGCGTGCGCAAGTTTGGCTTGAGCTGGATAAGTACTTAAGTACTATAGGTGAACTGTACTGGGGCATTTCTAATACTGATACGTATGCGGCAACTATAGGGACGTCCGATCCCTTTATTACCATCTCGCTATCGATTCATCGAGTTTCTTTTTACAATTCCATATGCCTGACATGCAACATTATTAACTCTTCCTTTAACGCCTGTACCCCATGCAACAAAGGGTGCTCAGGCCTTAGTTAACCAGCTAATATAATCAATTGGTGGTTTCTAAGCGCTCTGGTGCAGGTAATACGTACTGTACCACCAAGACGTCTAGACGGCTGTAGTACAGCGCAAGCAAAGCTGGTCACACAATCAGGCTTGCATTTTTAATTTCTGAGATAATAATTATTTTGAGTCCTTGCTTTGTTCTATCCCTACATGTACGCAAGTTTCATCATATCGTGACCCGTTTTACAAATATTATTGCTCGAAAATCTAATATATAATCTGGATCGAAATTTTAGAATGTTTCCCATCCCGGCTGAACTCCTGATAGAGATATTCACTCAACTGACGAGAAACGACCTATACAACATCGCCCTCTGCTCGAAATCGCATCGGCGACAGCTCCTTCCGTTCCTTTTTGACAGGCTAAGCCTTTCCCTAGACTCACTAGCGTCATTTCAAGAAAGCGGCCACTTCCATTATTTATGCCAATATGTCCGGTAAGGCGACTCGATGAGATTAGACCCCACCCACCGATTTATAACTTCATCATGTATTCATACTAAATTTTGATATTGTTATATCGCGATACAGACGCATATCACTGGCACAGCGGTATACCAGTAATTCGGAAGCGATCAATCAGGCGAGAGTTTGCTCGTCATATCTCGATTTGTTCCCGAATGCCACGAGCGTCCTGATCGGTCCTCAAATATCCACAGAACTTCAATACAACCTGTTCGCGGCAACCTTGAAACAGATATCGGAGCAGAAAATATACAATCGTATCAAGAGCCTTTCACTATCGTATCCTAGTGATTCGTTACCGAACTTCACACGTAATCCCTTCATCAACATGACTGAAACCAACCGTCGATTTATGGGCGATATACCGCGCACCAGCTCGCAGTTACCCGAAACATTCGAGATTATACCGCCGTCATCACTGGAAGAACTTATTGTCAATGTCGGGCAGTTTAGCTTTCGAAAACCGTCGAAGAGACAGCACCCATCTTTCCCAAATTTGTTCCTTTTCAGCAAATCTCTCGCGGATAAGCTCACAAAGTTAGAAATTCGGGCTAAAACTCTCGAATTCCCATCCGTCAATAGCCATCCTGTGCTTTTCCCTAACGTCAAAGTGTTGCGACTGGAGTTCGAACGTCGCCCGCAGGGTAAATTGATGGATAATCTCGTTTCAAGATTCCAGAATGTCGAGGACCTCACGATCGAGACACCGGATCTACCGGTGTGTCCGCCTACCTGCATCGCCTATTTGAATCTAGTCCGGTTACCGAAACTGAGGAGAGTCAAGGTTCCGTGGCCTCGAGCACCGTGGCCGCATGGTTGCTTTAATAGATTGCAACTCACCAATATCGTACACCGGTGGATATCGAGAGGAGCAAATGGTATGGAACGGGTCGAGTTTCTCCAGACCCCTATGGCCCGGTTTCGAAAAACAATATCGTTCACGGTTGTGCGCGAACCGGAAGGGTGGAGATTGCTCGGTGAGATTCAAACCGGGGGGCAAAAGACGCGTTTTACCGATCCGGTGAATGGAAATATATTACCCTGTCCCTCTGAGCAACTCCGGGGCGAAATCGACGAAGTCCGCGATGACATGGATATAACCTGGGGCTCGATCAACCCAGGTTATCCAAACTTTTGGGGCCACAACAGCGCGGCCTATCATGAAGGCTATGAACAATTCGACGGATAGAAAAAGCAAGAAGAGGGAGAGATGTAATCAGTAACTCGAGGGGTATCTTTATCGTCTTTCGCTTCTAGATTGAATATATATATATCGTACAAATCCACTTCACAGGCAGATTTCTAATCTTTACCCTTCTTCCTCTTCTTGCCTTTCCCCTTAGCCCCCCCTCCTCCCTCTTCCTCCTCTTCTCGTCTCAACCTCGCAACCTCCTCTTCCAACTTTTTCGTCTCATCGTCCATTTCTTCTTCGACTTCCCCATCCCGCTCCATATCTTCCGCGCTCTTCTCGACGCTCTTATCTCCCCCAGATGTATTCTTCTCCTCTTCCATCCGTGTAGTAAGGAAGGTGTTGATATCAGCTTGGACGTCCCTAACCGCTTCTCGTAACGCCTTCAGATGTGCGCGTGTGGCGGTTGTGGAAGGAGCAGTGTGTAGCCCTTCCGGTTTTGAAGCTCCGGTGGGATCATTATGCGTATGTGATGAGTGCGAGGTGGATATTTCAGGCGTGGGGGGCGGTGGGAGGGGTTTTGTGAATCTCTGCGGGTCGGTTGGTGGGTGGGATGTAGCGTGGGTGTAGGTTGCGATTAACGTTGGCGGGTGTATTGAGCTCGCCATTGTAGATATATGATCAAAGATCCTCACCCAAGATGAATTCGGAGCTTGAGTTCAAGTGAGAGAGATAGAGGAAAGGTCGCGATAGTGGGTTGAAGAAGCTCGATGATGTAGAGGAAGGTGGTTTCTTGAAGCTTCGAGGTGCCGTGTGTCCAGCCAAAGTTGAGATTAACAGGGGTCTCAATATACAACATCCACAACACCAAAAATATCCCACCATTTGCACGGGATATCTTTTAACTGTTACCGAGATTTTTTTTACATAAAAAGGTCGAAGTGATAATACAAAACTGAGGGCGGGTTATTCGAGTGTACATATTTGCTCCTAATTTAGTCATGATGAGCTATGTCGAAGTTCGTCGATAAGATTTTCTACCTTGAGCACAGTCGACCCCATACAATCGCCTAGATTATATATCACATATATTTTAGAATCAAAGTATTCCTGATTCAAAGTTCAAATCAAAGACAATAAGCTTATTCCCGCCTGTCCGTATTCATACTAAGAAGTTGCGTGACATATCGCTTCATCCTTCCTACCCATTAGCTACTCGAGAGCAATGACGCTATGCTCCTTCACATGATCCATCCACACTAGATCTTGATATCACACTAGCCACCAGGGGGCGCTTACTATTAAGCCTAATTCAACTAAAAAACACTCACTAGCATGGTCGTAGTATATATCTCATCTCACCATTCAATCTATGATAAGGGAAGGTGGTACCTCGCCGTCCAATGGCAGCATCGTATCTCACATTCAAAAAACTTGATTGGACTAGCTAGCTTCTTATATATAGCTCGCAATACACAAAAAATGTAACGCTGAAGGAAAAAAAAAAAGATGGTAGATACACGCTATACTCGCTAACAAAGAAATATGTAATATCACGTTCTTTTCACAGTTTTGGTTCTTCAACTTCCTCAGCGACCCGACCTGACCCCCCTTCTTCATGGGCTAACGACCCGGAGTCTCCTCCAAGCCCGTTGCCATCGCCGGGGAGCACCCAGAACAGCGCTCTTCTGCCCCGGCAACCCTCCTCATCCTCCAAAAATAGGATATCAGAAAATACAATTAGGATGAAGAAAAAAAGAAAGCAACCCCCTAGCGGGAAAAATCCACCCCTCCATGAGCACCCACACCCAATTTTCTGACAGGACCGCCAGCTCATCGCTCCGGCTAGTCTTTCCCGCAATGCACCCACCCCCCTCCAGTGGGTCCAGTCTTCCCTCTCTGCCATTCCCGCTGTTTCCAACCAAGAACGAACAGGAAGCCAAAAAAAGGAAAAAGCATGTCGTCAAATAGCTAGCTAGCGTTCCCGCGTTCCCGCAGATCTGGATTGGCCGCTATTTCAGCTGCAAGGGTAACCCTCTGCGGGTTGACGCTTGCTGCAGGAGGACGAGGTACTCGAGAAGTACCTGCGCGGAAAAGATGGGGGGGGGGGGGGGGGGAAAGGAAATAACAGGGCGATGATGCAAGGAGATGAGATGCGCAGCGCACGTTTTTTTGTAAAAATAGAGTTTGGAAGCGAGAGATTCATGAACCGGGGTTTCAAAGAAGCTTATTTTCACCGTAATTCATTCCCATCCTTAAACCCCCCTTCCGATAAAAAACATTAAAACACCATGTTGAAAGAAAACCAAGCCAAAACACAATTCAACGAAATTTGCTTTGCAAGACAGATAAGAAAATCAAGGGTATCATTTTGTGGGTTTTTGTTTTGGAATATCAAGAATTGCAACTTTTTGAGGAGACGCGAATTTTCAATTAATAAGCGTCGACGTCCTCGTCGTTTACAATTCTCAGTGTTTCCTCGAGGACCAATAGATCGCGCTCGATCATCTCAGCCCAGTTTTGAACGTCTCCGATTTCCTATTTTCAAAGAGAAAACCCGTTAGATACGCTCTGTGAAAACCTCGTTTGATCTCGTGCTTACCTTGAGTCTGCCGCGGCCGTTCTCAGCCATAGCACTCCATTGCCGTGAGGTCTTGCTCATCGCCTGCGTTCTGGTCTTGAGCTGCTTGCTCTGTGTTTCCAGCGCATTGGCATTGGAGTGGATATTCGAGATTCTGTCGCGAAGATCCATATCGAGTGAATCGCCGAGGACGGTGATTTCGTGTGTGAGGTGTTTGCGGGCTTCATCTGTAATTTTTTTAAGCTTTCGGTTAGAATTAAGGTTTTTTTTTGTGGTAGTCCGAGATTTGATCCCGAGGACTTGAAGATATAACTCACCAGCACGACGAAGACGCTCGTTGCGAGCAGCGCGCTCTTCTTTGATCATTCGGGAGGCCATTGCGATTGGATGTGTATAGTGGGAGGGAGTGGTGGGGAGAAGGAAGGAAGATTGGATTGTGATTTTAGCGACGACGAGAGAAGGTTTATAAAATGAGACGACGATCAGCGTTACACTGGTAACACAGATGAGCCGAGATGAGAAGGTGAGAATGAAATTAATATATGGTGGAGCTAAGCTATCTTGAAGCTAGTCGAAGGTCAAGATGGAATGTTACGAAGAATGAGGTCTAAACCTAAAGCTATGGAGATGGTAATATGATATGATAGACTTAAAATGTCAGTCAATTGCGAGGATGAGACTACAGGATAGAATATTTTCAGGAAGAAGAGGAATACTAACCTCTCCCTCGTCGAACAGGCATATTTATACCCCCCTTGACGGCTTGGACCGGGTCCATCTCGAAGCCGAAGAGGAGCTAAAGGTCTGAGCCCTAGCTAGAAAGGGGGGGTGAGGAAGATATCCATATGGATTGAAGCCATTGAGGACGGCAGAGATGAAGGGGGGTGGGAGGGGCTCCATGAGATACTAATAGCCGGTATGGAAGCCGTTGGCAAAGACGATTGGCTCTCGAGGGAAGGGGGGGTCAATCGAGGTCAAGACCAGAATTATACGAGGACGAGATATAATTTGCGAAAATGGATAAGCTTAGTACGAGCTTAAGACCTTGCACCGAACATCACTTCTGGTACAAGATATGGAGTGCAGCCTGCAAGCAGGATCCTTGGAGGCCAAATCGCAAGGTTGATAATGTCAAGAAGGACAATTGCTCCGGGTCTAGGTCCAAGGTCCAGAGGCGCAGAGTGGATACAACCGGGGTCGACGAGGGTTTAGTCAATCGCGAGAGTATAGAGGAAAAAGAAATATATGATAGGAGGATGTCGTGGATGGCAAACTCATCGACACGATCCGAGGCAGTAAGGATTGGAGGATAGAAAGCTGGAACTAGTCGCCCACCTCGCTCGAGATGGATCGAGCTGGATAGTTCGATTTCAGGCGACGAACATCCGTACTTGACAGGAGGAATCGAATATGAATTGACTCCCCTTCATTGTGGAGACGAGAGTAGCAACCAATTGATAATAGACCTCCGTTTGAAGCTTCAAAATACAATTTGCAAGCTCAATTGGAATCCGGAAGCTCTTGCTGAACTCGAATTTGACAGATAATAGAAATTTAGATAATGGAAGAAAAATAAAAAATAAAAAAATAAAAAAACTTTTTGATATTAGGTTGCGTCTGATGAATTGTCCACGTCGTTGCGCATGCAAGCCTCGTTAGCTTATTCCTTTTTAAAAATTTTCTTCTTTTCTTCTTCTTTTTCTGCAAGAGCGCTACAAATGTTCCGGGGGACTGCAGCGTGGAGTCGAAAACAAGGTAGCCACGGAGTCACTGGAGCAGGCCGACAATACCAGTGAGGTACCGCAAATGTACAATGCTTGCGCATGCAGGTATGACGAGGTCGCCCCAAGAGAAAGTCTCCCTCGAACTTAAGCATGGCAGAACCAGATGGAAAATCAAAAGTCCTCAGGCCAGCTCAAGCGCTGGCTGATAAGCTAGGAATTCGAACTTGACAAGGATCATTTTTGCTTTTCTTCTCTTCAAGCCTTGGGAGCGCACCTAGTAAACGTTTCATGCAGGATCGATGCTCTCTCATGAAATGTGGAGTATCCACATCAACGAAGTGATGAGCCAAAGGGCTAGCCAATTGGCAGTTTGATATCGTTTTCTCGGTTCTATTGTATCAAAAGGAGAAGTTGGTTCAACTGCGTCTTCGCCATCTACCTTTGAGACGATCAATCGAAGGTGGATATTGATATTCAGATCACACGATCGGTAAAAAATGAATATTGGATTCAATGAGCTCATATCGAAGAAGGAAAAAGCCTAGCATCGATTGGACAACAGTTCCAAGACATGAGGAAAATATTTTTTTTCTTGTCTCTTCTAGCGTCGTTCGATTGATAATAGAATGTAATAGCTATCTGCGAATTGGAAGCTCGAAGCTTCGGCTGGAAAGCTGGCAATCCCGAAAAGAGGGTGGGCAGGAATTTTTAAAATATCAAATCGCCGGAATTGGTGAAGCGCTTAGCTGTTAGCCTGTGAGCTATCGGAGCTATGTTGGAGCTTGGTCTCATTCAGGTGACGCTATGTTGGTGATGTCTCAGGTGTTACTTATTACCTGGTATCCCGCCAAAACCCTCGTGCAAGAATACCCACCAAATGTGCAAATTTGGGGTACTCTGACGCCTTCTTAGAGAGAAAATCAAGTCCTCTCCTACGCCCAACGGCCGATGCTTGTCGGAGTTGCTCCAATTTTTAGAGAATCGGGTACCATGAGGAATGTAGCTTTTCGCGAAACGAGAAAGTTTTCGACAGTGGAACCGAAAACATTCCACCGTTATTTTTCGGTTGCTGAAACTAACGGTCAGCTTCCCCTGCTCAAATAGCCTGGAAAGCTCATCGACGGATGGCACCGGGGGGAGGATAAAAACTATCTCTTCGATGACTGAACAATGACGAGGGAGAGATCTTGAGCCATAAAGGCATGAGCAATTGCTCGAGGCATTGGAGCCTTGGATTGACAGGAAAGCCGCATCTTTTCTTTTTAGAGCAATGCTGTCTGTCATGGCAGATGCAGGCTGGATGCAAGCTGCAATGCGTATGTATTGACAGCAAAGCGTCTGGGACCCGTCGGGCTGGATCGTGCATTTTCGCGGAATGGAGAATGATCGTGGTCGAGTTCTATTGGACGGTAGCCGACTCCCCTGCATTTGTGGGATGTTCGTACGTCTCACTGGCCTCTCGAACTCGTAGACGCGGAGCGTATCTGATGGATGAATTGCAACAAGAATACCCATCAAACGAAAGGGCACCTAAGCTAAGGGATCCTAACGGATGAATCCTGAGCAGTATAGGGTTTCCTGCTGTGGCTCTGGATTCGAGAATGCAATTATCCGTCTACGCTCAATTGATCATATTGCGGGTGGTGAGTCTCAAAACCCCACATAAAGAACACATTTCATACCGCAACCGCAGTTCACTTCCAACAATATATATGGCCAATGGTTTCGAACGTTTCGAGACTGAGATCCAACGAAATATCCTAAATAGACCAACTCAATTTGACCGAACAACGTTGGATGATAGATTGCAAACATGCAATATGAATATCGGAGCTTCAGGTGCACTCTAAATGCTTGTTCGTGACCCTCTTCGAAAGAAGCATAGATGCTAGATAGTCTGGAGACTAGATGCTAGAGGTTAAGAACACGTTTGACATACATGTGTCTCGGAGAGTAGCTAACCGCCGACACAAAATGTGCCCGAAATATCAACCACTTCATGCTCCGATGTGCCACTGGGTAATACCTTCCAAAGCTGGCTCGACATACTTGAGTATATATCTGTTATCGATAATCGATAGTTCGAGTGGTCTTGTGACAAAAGAGCCTCAAACTGTCCGAAACTTAGAGCAGGCAACTTGAACCGATCATAAGTCTTTTTCTGTGCTGCTTCAAGACAGGCCACCGCCACGATTTGACCACAGCTTGGCACTCGTGGCTCGAAATTATGCTAAATTCGAAAGCAAGTTTCCTGGACACCTTGCTCTGCCCTTTGGGATTCTAGGCCAAAGGGCTGGAACTAGGCGAAATGTAACGAGCTGAGAAAACCCTAGCGGAACGAATGGCCAAGCCCTTGTCAGGAACGCGTCTCCCCTGCAAAAGGCTCAAGGGATAGGGAGAGATATCAGGGTCGGACTCTTTTTTTTTGCTGTTACCGAGCTCTTTTTGGTAATCCTTTTTATTACCTCCTGAGCTGAGATAAAATTCTGAATCGATAATACTGTCGAGGTCGTACTCCTGTCGTTTCAATCTGTATATTTTATATAAATCCTCTTCAACCGTCGTTGGCAGGAAGCAATATATCTTTGGATAGCAAAGTGACGCTATTTTGACAGGGAAGTGTTGCGATCACCAAAGTGGGATCTACCCTCCGACGTTACGTGCAACACAATTCGGCAGCCGGACGCAGCGAAGGTTGCATTTGCACCCGACGCTCCTTTTAAAACAACCACCATTTGCCAGATTGTATCATCGAAGACTGATACCGATTTCTCTGCTTCCTTCCAATCAATCACATCTACCTCACCCTCCTTTCTTCCTACCGATACGATACGATACGGCCAATAGTAACCAGCAGCATCAAGTTGTGGTTGTTCGTGTGATCAGCCTGTCCACGACTCTTGGCTTAGGAGAACCATGTACCACCCAGACGGGCGCTCGCCCATCTCGCCGTCCTTCACCCAGAACCCCTTCGATAAATACAAAACTGCCCGCGAGAACTCACTGCCCGATGGCATCGGCGGCATCGGGACCGGATCCTGGCCGGATCGGCTGACCGGCCGTAAAAAGGCCGGCGAGAGGAGGAGAGTTGTTCGGATTCTCGTTGGTGCTTTCTTCGCTGGATTCGTATTTTGGTTTTTCATCGCGCCGTTGAATTGGACCGGCGGCCAAAGCTCAAGAGAGCAGTATGCGCCTCCAGCAGCAGAAGATAAAGCAGCACACGACAGCGGACCAGTATCACCAGGGGTGGTGGAAAATCCCGTCGCTCCCATCGAAAAACCGCTGGCACCAAAGCGGCCCGTCGAGGTGATCGAAGATCCAAGCGAGAGGGTTCAGATTGGGATGGAGAGTGCTACCTTTGTCATGTTGATTCGGTGAGCTTATAATACTCATACCTGTCCGGAATTTCAGGGATCAAAAGCTAACTATTGATGGCGTGTTAGAAATCTGGAACTCAAAGATGCCTTAAAGTCGATGAAGCAGATCGAGGACCGATTCAATCATAGATATCACTATCCCTGGACCTTCCTCAACGATGTTCCGTTCACCGAGGAATTTATTGAGGAAACTACGAAACGAGCATCAGGCAAAACCGAATACGGTCTCATTCCCAAAGAACACTGGAGTATCCCAGAACACATTGATCAGCTCAAGATGCGTGCACAAATGAAGAAAATGCAGGAAAACAAAGTCATCTATGGCGGTTCTCTATCTTATCGACATATGTGCCGGTAATGTTTTACCTTTTCTTCTTTTTTTTTCGATACGGAAAATATCTTCATTACTAACGAATGTGGTATTAGATTCAACTCTGGTTTCTTTTTCCGTCAGCCCCTCCTCGATCAATATGAATGGTACTGGCGTGTCGAGCCAGGTATCGGTTTCTACTGCGATGTCGACTACGACCCCTTCCAATTCTTGCGAACCTCGGGCAAGAAATACGGCTTCACTATAACATTACCGGAATACAAATCCACAATTCCAACGTTATGGACCGAAACCCTCAAATTTATGAAGCAGCACCCGGATTACATTCACGCGAATTCGAGTCTTCAGTTCCTCTTGGAAGCGAAGGATCAGGGCAAAACACTAGATTCGAACCCGCCTCCGGAATACAATGGTTGTCACTTCTGGAGCAATTTTGAGATTGGAAGTTTGAAGATGTGGAGAGACCCGAATTATATCGAATATTTCCAGCATCTGGACCAAGCCGGCGGGTTCTTTTATGAGAGGTGGGGCGATGCGCCTGTTCATTCGCTCGCCGTGGCATTGTTTTTGGGGACACATGAAGTTCATCATTTTGCGGATATGGGGTGAGTTTTAATTTCCACGCTGATATAATATATACTTTTTTTTGAAGGTGGGGAGTGTTAAACATTTATTCTTCTAACTGGAATATATATAGATATATGCACGTCCCGTGGAGTAGATGTCCGCAACCCAAGGAATTCCACGCGCATGCCAAATGTGTGTGTCCGTTCGATTTGAAGGATAGTTTTGATTTGAACGGTTGGAGTTGCCAGCCGAAATGGTGGAAGATTGCAGGAAAGGAGTACGGTTCTTAATTTTAGTTTTATTTGATTTTTAATTTTGCAAGAAGTTGGCTTTCCCTGGGGGATTTTCTTTATCTCAGATTCTCTTGTACATTAATTACATCTTTATCGACTACCTGCCGTTTTTTAAGTAACTGTCTTAATTAAGCACACGGTGGGTTTGGCCGACAATATTGCAATAGCGGGCGTCCTTTTCAAAGCAAAACCATGGCATGTTTTACGGTTGAAATTGTTTATCCTTGTGATCAAGACAGCTAAGCTAATGATAATATATACAAACCTAAAATATACACTAAAATTAGTATTGTATTGACTCTTCAGCAACAAGCTCAGCGTATATATATAACCTAAGCAATACGCATCTGAGCAACATCCCTCACGACTCTCCTCTCTTCCCTCTTCTCCTTCTCGCTCTCCACCTTCTTCGCCGCCTCTTCCAGCTCTTGATCCTCCCCTTCAATCCCTTCTTTCCCCCTAGCCTCCTTCTCCATCTCCTCCTCCACCCTTTTCATCTCCTCCGCCTTCCTCCTCTCCTCCTCCACAACCTTCCAATCCACCATCTCCCCACCCCCGACTTTCCCTATAATACTCCCAATCAAAAACCTATACCTCAAATGCCCCTCCACCTCGCCACTAACATCCACACTCTCAACCGAATCCGGCCATTTAACAGCCTGCAATCCCGCAACCCCAAACTGTACCGCCGAAGTCCTGTACAAAAAACCCAATATATAATCCTTCTCACTGTACACGCTCACCACCCTCCCGCTGACAACACTCCTAGCACCCATCCACCCTTCGCCGCTGTTGGGTATCGCAGCACCCATAATATACACATTCTCCACGATCCCAAACGCCCGTCGTTCCGCCAACTCTACCAGACAGGAATATACGACACGGGCACCGAGACTGTACGCTACCAAACTCACCGGTCTGTTCCCTTGTACCCGGTTGATCAAAGCGTCAGCGAGGATCTTACCCGCCTTTTCCGCCCTCGTCTTGGCGATATTGAACGGGTTATCGACGACTTTACCAATCTTTAGGAGTGCGATGGGCCACATCGCCGCCATCAAACTCGCCAACACCGTACGCTTTATGATTTCGATTTTAAGATACGTGAACGCGTAGGTTTTCAGCATGGTTGTCAGAGCGGATCCTAGGTCCAATAGTGCTGAAGTTTCCCATCGTAAAGCGTAGACTTCGGTATGCGATGATAGTGAGTCCCATGGTGTGACGAAATCAGCGGGATCAGTGATCCAACCGGAGATACCAATCGTAACGGTGAGTCTGTTATCCTCTGGTTTTATGACTTCCTCGGTATTGCTGTTGCTACTAGGGCGAGGAGGTAGTTGGGGGGGACGGTCGAATTCCATATCATCGAAACTGGTAGCGGGTTTACGATCCCTCGGTGGTAATAACGGTGGGGGTGTGGATGGTGGTTGTTGTTGCTTGGGTTTCCCACCCGGCTTCACTCTCTCGAAACCGAAATCTTCTACTTCTTGGGAATACCGTTGCATCATCTCACCCGTCATCTTGCCACCGTACGCACCGAATAACGCACCCACTAGTGCACCGCTGCCTGCTAATGCGCCGAGATATCCTGCTGCAGCGGTAGCACCGAGTCCGATACCAGACATGACGGTTCCGATCCCTGCTGCGACGAGGGGAGCGGCGAGGCCGCCAGTGATTCCAATCACCGCTGCACCGGCTACTCCCGCCAACCCGATCTTTATCCGTCTGTTCCACCTGTTATCGCTCTTTTGCTTCTCCCGCGATGCATCAGCGGACATTTGAGGAGAGGAGGAGGATGAAGAAGATGCTTTAGCAGCCGTGATTAGTGTCTTTGCCACTGCTTTTTCGAGTGTGACGAGTGTATGTGCGGGTAGTTGTAATGAGGAGGATATAATCCGTAACAAAGTCCTCGATCTAGCATCGTACGTTTCGAGACTTAATATCAACAATAGTATTGAATGTAGGATGACAGGTTTGGCTTTTTCAGGGAGACTCTCCGCCAATCCTGTCGGGATGGGAGGGAAGTAGGTGTTCTCTCTCTCATCGTCCGCTTTATTCTTCTCCTTTGCTGCTAGGAACGTGGGGTTTAGTTCTTGTTGGAGTTCTGAAGGGGTGGATGGGTTTTCGGATGTGGAATCTTCAGTCCCGATGATGTCTTGCATGTGTGCTGCTGTTCCACCGCGGGAGGAGAGGTCCGGCGGGTTTAGAATGTCAAAGATGCGGGTTAGTAGGTTCTGCTGCCAGTGGTCGAATGAGGCTGTTGCGGCATGGCGGAGACGGGTTAGTGCTACATTCTCCTTTTGCTGTTCTGCAGGTTTCTCTATGGAGGTAGGTGTAGATTGTAGTGGTGGCGTAGGTGTTTTGGGAGGCGTGTCTTGTTCTCCCTTTGTATCCTGTGAGAAATCTGGGGTATCGGTGCTTATATCCTGATCGTTTTCTTTCTTCTGCTTCTTTGGTGGTGGGTCGAAAGTGTGTAGGATGGATGTTCGCATTAATTCCGTGCCACCAGTTATCAACATCAACAGATCTTGACGCTGAGGTTCGGTGAGAAGGGTGACCAAATCGACGTCGTATTGCGTTTTATTACTCGAATTCGAGTTTGAATTTGAATGAGAGGGAGGAGAGGAATGGCCATGACTGTTGCGGGGACTGCTGGCGCGGTCCTTCAAGTTGTTGAACTTGTCGCCGATATCGATGCCGAAAGGCATATTTGAATATATATCTCGATCAATTGTCGACTGAACACGATAAAATACTACTACTTATCTTATCAGTAGATGCTTAAGCTTTGAATGTTCGATATGGTATATCGGTTTGGTTAGTTTGTTAGACGTGACACCACAGAGGATTAATTGATTAAATTAAGAAGATGCGATGCGCACATGCGGTGCATTTTTATGCGATGCGACAGGGTTTCCGTCTGACGTCATGCCGACATGCACCGGGTCAGATCGGCCTGCTGCTTTCGGAACGTCGCACAAAAAAAGAGTCGTACGATACTGTCTGTATACGTATACTGGGTTCCATTCGAATCCGATTCGATCGTTATCACCGATAATTGCATTAATACTTAAGTATATACCTAAGTAAGTACTCAAGTATACTTATATTGTTGTCGATAGGTGAAAGCGCGGTTGAGACGATTGGGGAAATGCAATAGTTCTAGCTAGATCTAGTACACCAATTAGTACTGAATGTGATATTATCAATGCGTGTGCTATATGGGCAGGCGAGCTTACCTAGGAACTGGACCAGTTGCAAAAACACACATATACCTCGTTACGTATAAATGTTGAAGAGAAAGAAATTCAATGCTGCTAATTCATCATGTAGTAACAACTATATATAATATACACGGGATGTCTTTATCATAAAAAACATGCATCCAAAAGTTCAAAATCCCTCCCAACACCGCTTTAAAAAACCAAAAAACTAATCTAAAAGCCATAAAGTGATATCTTTGTTCAAAAAAATCAAGCTGTAGCTGTAACTGCTGGAACTGCCGTAACCGTACTTTCATCATCCTTCTTCTCCTTCTCCCCATCAACATCCATCAGATTCTCCTTCTCTTCTTCCGCCTTAACACCCCCCTCCTTCACAAGCCATTTAACACCCCCTCCTCGGCGGCCCTCTTTCCCTTTCTCACCGGTCACAGTTGTGACCAAAGTGTCAATAGCATCGTTCCGCCTCCTCATCCTCTCCCACTTCTTCAACCGATCGTGCACACCTCTTCCACCCCTCACATCCCCAAACCCAACATTCCCCTCCACCCACTTGACATCCTCAACCATAAACCCCATCCCGTCATGCCCGTCATCCCAACTCCGACTCTTCAATCCGTACCTAACCACGCTCGCATACCGCCCCAGATTCCCCACAATCACGATTTTCACCAACACATCCTTCCCAACCTGTACCGTCCCACTGACCTTTGGCGCGCCCGTCTCCGCCATCGCCGCAGCAGCCATCTCCCGTCCTCTGCTACCCCCCGCGCCTCGTCGTTTGGTTGCCGACAACTTGGCAACAACGGCGTCATGAGCTTCCGCGAATTCGGATACTTCGTGTCCGTCTCGGACTGCGGGGATGTACCCCAGATGAACCAGCACCGCCAATATGTTGCTATCATCAGAGTACACCTCCGCACCCCACAGTAATCTCTTCTTGCACACTCTTTCTCGCTCCTCGAGGTTCAAACAATACCATGGAACCCGAACTATAAACGTGCAGTTCTCTTGGTCCGAGAACAATGGAATGTGGCTGTACGATTTCACACTGCCTGATTTCTTCAATAAAGTAGGAGTGTACACCATAGACCCCAGATGATGTCGTTCGTGATCCTTCAATTCTGCGATGACATCAGAGTTATCTATGACTTGCGGTGGCGGAATGGTTGGAATGATATTGTTCGCGGGAGATGCAGCCGGAGTAGAAGTGTAATTCCCGATCTTGACCGGCGTGCTTCCCAATCCACCCGCTTGAGGTTCCTCCATATTTGAAAGCGTGCTATCCGACCTCGACCCGGAATTCAGAGCGATAGCTGTAGCGGAGCCGAGATATCCCTTCCTTTTCTTTGTCGCCCGTTCGAGGGGTATTTCCCCACGTTTCATCGGCGACATTGTCATCTCAACCCCGCTCATCTCGATATCGTGGTCGTCTCGTTTCATCATGTGTGATGAGTCTTGTTCGTCTACCACGATGACTTCGCGTTTGAGTTTTGGAGATTGTGAGACTGGCGTGAACGTGCCGGGGTACTTTCGTTCGTGGATGCCCTTAACTAACGCCTCTTCGGCTCTTAAAGGTGGTATATCGGTGCTACGTTCTCGTTCGAGATGTTCGCGGTCCCAAGGCTTTTGTTGTTCGTGCGGAGGGCGGTCATTATTATTATGCAGTGACACAGGCTCTCCAAGCCCGGAGTTGTTGGCTTTCTTACGGTCGCTATCGTATTGCTGGAGACTGGAGATTGTGTGTTGATTGGAGAGACCTGGTGTGATGGCAAAGGGAGATTCCGGCATTTGTGTGGTGTATGCATTAAAGGAGATTGAGGCGGCGGACGAAGTTGGAGGGGCGGGGTGATGATAGGACGGAGACGCTTGCGGTTGCGGTTGCGGTTGGTGTGTGATCTGCGGGGAGACGTTGGGTGGGGCTTGCTGCTGGCGGGGTGGAGGGGGCTGAACTGATCGTGGAGGTGTAGGTTCTCGGCGGGGAGGTTCTGGGACTTGTCGCTGGTAAGCGCCATCCGGGTAAGAGCCCGTTCTCAGATGATTCGGCTGTCTAAAATGCGGGGGCGGTTGTGGGTATTGTTCTCTTTCGGGAATACGTTCTTGCGGATGGTAGGGTGCCGGAGGGTGTTGCGAGTGCGCGTGGGCCATGGGTGGCGGCTGAGACTGGTGTTGAGGCTGAGGCTCAGGTTGGGGTTGGGGGGGTGGATATGTCGGCTGCGAAAGAGGGCGTGTCGGTGGTGAAAACTGAGGTCCCTCACGGGGATGCGATATGCTAGGCCCATGACGGTAAGGGGGGGTTCTCGTTTCCGGAAAGTGTGGGGTTTTGATGAGGGGAGGGCTATTCGACCGCGACGGCTCGATAGCGTGTCCGCCCATCGGTCTATCACCCGGTGTGTAAGGCCGTTTCAGAGGCGAGAGATCGGGTCCGATGGTCCTAGGAGGGGGTGGTGGTGGTTCTCTGAAAATCGATTGTGTCAAAGATTCCAGTCTCACCGGAGGACCTGGCGGTGCATCCCCCAATATGCTGGATAACGACATGTTTGACGGACGGGGTACTTGTGCGATTTCTAAAGACGAAAGCGACGGTAAATCTCGTCCTGTGCCTCCAAAAGGTGCACCCGTCGGAGGCGGCGGGGGGTAATTTTGTACATGAGAAGGTGGTGGTGGAGGCCCTTGCGACGCTCGCTGGTAGTGTGGTGGACTTGGCGGCGGCATCGGTCGATTTGTCGCCGATGGCGGCCTGCCAGGCGCTTGATGGGGGGAAGGATGATACTGCGGTTGAGGTTGCTGGTGCGGAGGCTCAGAGTAAGACGCCGAACGTTGATGACGATGTTGTGACGGAGGTGGAGGAGGAGGATGAGAACCAGGCTGCGAGAACATATGCTGAGGGGGTCCGGGGAAGGGACCGCTCGGAGAAGCACCCGGATGATGGCCAGGCGGGGCAGCCTGCTGCAATTGCTGCTGGAGCTGATGATGCTGCTGCTGGGCCGATTGGAGCGACGGCCCTTGTTGAGGATAAGACTGAGGCGGCGGTGGCGGCGGGCCTTGATGTTGTTGTTGTTGCTGCTGCTGCGCGTAATGTGGAGGAGGAGGATGCGAGTGCGAGTGCGAATGCGAGTGGGAATGGGTATGGGTATGGGAATGATGGGGGTGAGGTTGCGATTGATGATGATGAGGATGGGGATGAGGCTGCTCCCGGTCTGCGTTCAAAGAAGAAGAAAAATATCTTGTCAGTTTTCGCGCGTCTTCCAATTGATTTCGATTTTCTGTCCGAAACTCCACGCAAATGACGAATGCAGCCCGAACAGCCGGACCTCCCCGCCAAGGCGAAACCCAACGGACACGCAGAAGCGCACAGCAGGCTCAGGCGGTTTGGTCACACTTTGTCTTCTGCAAGGAGGGTCCCCAGCCTGCCAGCCAATTGCTGGACGCGCGGTGGGACTGGCCGGCTGGCTCACTGCTGGCGCGGTGGGTAAGGGGGACCAGGGCCATGCATAAGGTTTAGCGCATTTTATTTTTTTTATTTTCTTTGGCTTGACTGCGTCCGGTTGGATGATGCAACCGAAGAGAGGAGAAAAGGAAAGACTCCGCTCAGACAGGGGGGTGGGGGGAAGGCACTGGCTATCCTGAACAAAAGCCAGGCCCTTCGAAACGATATTGCACCAAGAAAGAAAAATAACAGCAAGATATCGTAAAAGAAAGATGAATGATATATTCGTACCTCTATACATCTGCGGACTGGCATTCATCATGCTCCGACCGCTGGAAGCACCTTCAGATAACGGCGGTGTCGCATTCTCTTGGCGATGAAAGTGTGGTGCTGATCGATCTGCGCACGAATTGCCCACGAGAGTTGAGTTAGTAAGATTAAAAACTTTATACGATTTGAATGAAATTTGACTTTTGTCATCACGGATGTCTTTTTCATACCGTCGCGAAGGGGGTGGTGAGGAGGAGGAGGAGGAGGAGGAGGATGTTGAGATGGGTGTAAAGAGTGCTGCTGGTGTTCCCTCGGATGCTGCTGCTGTTGATGCTGAGGCGGTGGTGGTCCTGGCGGTGGTCCGGGTGGTGGCTGCTCATGCGTCCGATAGCCTCGAGGGTCGTGATACCGCTCATCCATATTATCGTTCCAATTCGGTACACGTTCACCAGGGTACGCGGGTCTCTTTTCGTTACTATTATTCAATGAAGACTGTCGATGATGACTGGGAGGAGGAGGCGGATGAGGAGGTGGTGGTTGTGACATGTATCGTCTTTCGTCCATCCCGGGTCCATGGGCGGAGTAGGTCGATGTCGGGGGCGGCGTGTTCCGAGACGACGACGAAAACGACTTTGACGGCCGATGATGCTTCAACTCTGGCGGCGGCGCGTAGGGAGATCCGTGGTGGTTTGGATGATGATATGCGACTGGCGACGCTGGCGACGAAGCCGAGGATAAGTTCGGAGAATGGTTTGGATGTCGTGAGGGATTCGTGAATCGTGGCTGGTATGGCCGGTCCATGTTCCGAACTTTTGCAAGAGCAGCAGCAGCCCCCCCAAAACAAAAGATTCTATCGGTCCTAGTGTGATTTCAAAAAAAAGCTCTGGCCGGCAACCTTTTTTTTCTATTTCCCAAAAACCAAAACAAAAAAAAAAAAAGAACAATCCCTGTAACTGTGTCCGTTAACCGAGATGGCGTCGACGAAGATCTCAAAGATTGGTGACAAAAAAAAATCGCGAGAGTTTGTAGACGGGTGAAAGTGAAGGAACAGCAGAGCGGAGTGTAAAAACGATGGTCACGATAAGTGTCGTGTGGTGGATAAGGGAAAATAATAATTAATTAGATGCCCGCCAAAAATAAGACTAAATTAACAGGCAGGCGGGCCTTTCTGGCGAGGTTGTTCCAGAGGAAAACGGGGACCTGGGCTTCTTATTTGGGCCTTCGTCCAAAGTGGAAGGCCAGGAGGAAATTGCTTGCCTTTCTGCTCTCTTCTCCACTGCAAAGAGAGAGAGAATTGGAAGAAAAGGAAGAGAAGAAAAAAAAGTTCGAGAGCATGAGCAGAAGCAAGCCAGCATGTCTGTTCCTCTTCCCTCACATCGTTAGCTTGAAAATATGCAATGCAAGGCATGGGACCAAGGACAGGATCGGAAAAATAGACCAGAAAGAACTCAGGGCAGGCACACCTTTCAATCTATGCGAGCCGGGGTGGAGGGTAACGAGAAAAATAAATTCTCATCAATCAGTAATAATAACAATAATAATAAAAAGAAAAGATGGAAAAGAGACGAAGACGGAAAGAAACACCTGTCAACAGACGCATCTACCCTTTGATGCACAAAACATCCTCAGGGTATGAAGGTATGAAAGGTGTGTGACCATGTCGAACACCACCATCAACGATGCATAAATCGCTCCGCCGTCGTCGTCAGATTCTGCGTCGACAGTATGACGGCGTACATAAGTACTTACATAGTACATCAATTTAATCCCTAAAAAACAGAACCTCATTAGACTTTTTCTGAAGGTGTGTTCGCATTTATCCAAACGAAAAGCGCTTACAGAACTGCAGACCAACGGTGTAGTTGCGTGCGGTCAAGTTGTGACTCGTATCGGTCACTAATACTGTTGCACATGCATGTTCCCATCTTCTTCCTCCACTTTGTAAGCAGTGAGAGCGACGAGCAGCATCATCGCGCAGGGCTACTTTTGCAACGGGTAGCTTGTGTGGGGTTGCCATCCCTTCTCGGTTTTGGAGCCGGGTTTCTGGCATCCATCTTCTTCATTTAGGCAAGAAACCGAGGAACCTGTTGCAGAGGACTGTGCCAGGGTCTCACCCGTCCAACTGCGACACAACGGACGGACGGTGCGTTGTTTCAGCACCCTTCTTAATCGATGCGAAGAGCTTGCTCTAGGAAATCGAGGCTAGCCACAGGCTAACTTGAACCATCGGATGCCTGCGACGCTAAATTCGGGTCATGTCGTAATATCAATATATCTATAGCGTTGCCTCCAGTTCAGCAATGTTTGAAAATCAATCAATCAGTCATCTAGCTGGTCGAGCACCGTGGATATATATACCTGTAACATGTAGTATATCTTACATCATGGATTAGAGTCTCTGGCTGCTCTTGAGAAACCCCCCAGGCGGCTGCCGGCAGCTTGAACCGCTCGAGACCAGTCTGGACCGGATGCAGGTCATGTTGGAAGTATGATTATAAAGCCTCGGCATTGTCAAGGGATAACTAGACGTTGGTTTGACCTAAAGGCAACTGTAATCTGAGATCATGAGAAATATGAAGAATTCAACTAGGGATGTTGGAAGATCGAAGACGGAAGGCCAATGACGATAGTTCTTGCATAATAGTCTTGCTGCCTGCATTCGACGGTTCGTCTCGCAACACATGCCGCTCATCAATGTTGAAGATCAGGCGACGATCAAATTAATTGAATTACATTAATTGAGAGAGGGATATATAAGTATGAATTTCAACATTGCATTGCATTCAAGTCAATATAATTGATCTATTGCTCGCACGGATTCCACATTTATGCTTTACCCCTGTATCTGCTATCAAATCCATAAAATACACGTATATAGTGAGCTGGCACTCGAGTACTCGTTCGCCTGCCTGTCTAGGGTACATACATCAAAGCATCGAATTTTCCGACGGCGAGCCTTTCTCCGTCGAACCATTCTCTCCTATCTTCCCCGTAAATGCATAAATTAAAGCCTTCTCCGAGTGTCTAAGATTCTGTTCTAACGTATCTCCAATGCGATTCAGTAATTAATTTAATACAGACCAGCAGATCAATCCCACTTTTCAAGCATGGAGGATCGCTCCAACATGTGTTCAATGACTGACAACCACGTTTTATTCCTTATGCGGAAAGTATATATCAATCGCCGACATCTTGTGAAATATCTAGACACCTCAGACTTTTCGCACATGTCTTGGTTGAATTTCGCATACTTCTTGTATAATCTTGAGTGTTTCAATGCAAGTTAACGGTCTCAACAGTTTGATACTCCCATTCTCTCGAATACCCTCATGTATAAGCTATAAATAATATATATTATTATAATAATATATATATATAGCTGTATAGCGCTATAGCGGTCTTCTCCAAACCATCAAAATTTTGAAATTTCCGTTCCACGATATAATAACTTGATTCGATTGAAATGGAATCCTGTTCAGCCATTCATTGAATTCATGAAGCATCTGGATCCAACTTCGTACGCGTACGACGAGTTCTATGCTGGATTATCGAAAGAGGAGCAGGACTTCATTGGTGACGATTAGAAACCACACGGCGATTGAGACTCTTCTCGGAAGAGGGTTATGAATCAGAAATCGGTTCCGCAATTTAGAAGTTTTGCCTATAGATGTTATGCTGGAATTTGAACTTTTATAATTTACAAGCTATGATATTTGAGGCTGAATCGATTGGGAACCTCGTACCCAATGAAATTTCGAAAAGGTTCTGATGGTTAAATGATTGGCTTCCAAGGTCCGCTCGATCGTGAATAGAAGCTAAACCCCCAGCTCCTGTTTCTGAGCTTTGCGTATATCAAGACGCCCTTGGTGTGGTCTCATGGCCAGACCACGTCGCGACGTCGATGTACCCTATTAAAAACCAGGGAGGCACGTCACAGTATTATACGAAACACTCGAAAATCTATAATGCCATGATATGAATTTATTACCGGTCACATTTTCAATTTTAAGCCGCATAACATATGTTAACATGCATTGGGCATGTGAACCAATTCCAAGAACCTGATTTTACCAATCGAACAGCGACCCGCGCTGACTTTCAGCCGAGGCGGCGCGCTCCACTCCATCGTCAAGCAGCCTTCCTTTCCCTTTCTTCTGATTCGACTCCCAGATTTCCAAGCCGGCATTTGACCAACCGAGCTCGAGCAACAGGATTTAAATCGTTTTAAAGCAAGAAAGATCCTTTGATTTTCAGCCACGCCTTGGATGCCATGCACCAGTCCTCGAATGAGATTGTGTGCTAATCGGATCGAAGGGCTTGGAATGCGGGGAACCGAAGCTAGGCGAATTAGAAGCCGGGTCTTTATGACGTGGTTTCGCCAATGGAATTGGAATGTGAACTCTCCTCCCAATTGCAATTGCACAAACCTTTCCGCGGCTTTACCTAAGAGCTGCATGCATACAAATTCGAAAGATCTTGTTTAGTGAACGAAATTGGTAAAAAATGATACTTGTCGGTATAAATACTTTTAAAATGGCTAGCCTGGCCTTTTTTTTCCCTTAGTTCTCCGAGATTTTTTAAATCTGAATTGTTCCCTTTCCCGGTCTGTACATTATTACATACAATTGTTAGATACATCCGTTTGCGGTGTGTATCACCAACATTCGATTCGACTCGATTCTCATTCCATCCGAACAAGCTTCGATAAATTAACTTGACCAACTTACAACACAACTTCGAATCGACAATTAATAATATATTTTAAAACATGTCGATGCCACACGTATTGATCCTCGGAGGTCATGGCAAGGTTGCCATGCGGCTGACCCCGCTTCTGCTTCAAAAGGCCTGGCGCGTAACCTCCGTCGTCCGTAACAAGGACCACGAATCCGAAATCACCGCCACCGCTAAATCAAACGCCGAGAATCTCAACGTGCTCGTGGAGAGTATCGAGGATATCAAATCTACCAACGAGGCTTCCAAGATTCTCAATCAAGTCAAGCCGGATTATATAGTTTGGTCTGCTGGTATGTTACTCACTCACATAAATATATATACTTAAGTATGTATATATATACGCGCTCGATCGGCGCAAAATGACATATATACCTACGTATACCCTCATCTTTATATATATATAAAAAGCGCGATTTTGTTAAATGATACTCGATATTGATTATATTGATTGTAAATATAGGGGCCGGCGGTAAGGGTGGTCCCGTCAGAACATTCGCTATCGATCGCGATTCGTGCAGATACTACATCGACGCCGCGGCATCGCACCCTTCCGTCAAGAAATTCCTATTGGTCTCCTATATCGCTTCTCGCCGCGGTGTACCACCATGGTGGACAAGCGAGGATAAAGAAGCGGCGGACCACGTGAATAGCAAGATTTTAGCGAATTATTTCAAGGCAAAAGTCGATGCGGATGAGTACTTGCTCGCGAGAGCTAAGGCTGCCCGAGAAAGTGGGAAAGAGTTCTTCGATATTTGTTTGAGACCTGGGACTTTAACGGACGATGATGGTGGAAATGGGGTGTTACTTGGTAAGACGGGTAGCAGGGGTGAAGTTAGCAGGACGGATGTGGCAAGAGTTGCGTCGGCGCTGCTGGAGACTGAGTATAAAGGTTGGTTGGATTTGTTGAAAGGTAGTGAGACGGTGGAGGATGCTGTTAAGAGAGTTGTTAAGGACAAAGTGGACTGCGTGGAGGGAGAGGATTTGGACAGGATCTATGCGACTGACTTGAAGTTGTAAGTGTTTACAGGGGACAGGCTATATGAGTATTTTTAGTGGAAAGTAAGAATGTATCAATTCAAGCTCCCTTACACGAGTACCCCAACTAGTAATTAGAATCTATATTTCCTAATCAAGAAGAAACGTAATTCTAGACTCTTATCGAAGTGATCTAGCTGCATTGATGTTACAAACCCAGTCGGACCGAAAGCAGCACGCACATTGCATTGCATTGCATGCATACGGCGACTAAATTTACTGCACTAATCATTCGTTTTTTTGACCAACGACACAAACTAAATCAAATAGCACGCTACTACCACCCTCATCTGTCTCTGCGATGAACCGTTCCACGAAACCTCCCGCAGTCTCCGCTGTAAACAACTCATTCGGAACATTGAATTGCGACATGTAAGAAATAACACTGCATAACCCCTTCACGAAACTCCGACTTAACAGCCGGACGGTGTCGGGATGATAATCTTCGGCGGCAATGTGAATGTAGTGGCCCAACGAAGGATCGGGAGGTGAAGGTGTATAATCTGCATTTGGAGACTGTGGCGGTGGCATAATTGTAAACCCGTTATTTGAAAGATGAGTAGGCAGCTTTACGGTGCAGCTTTTTCATAAAACTAGTTTAGTTCTCGGCTTTTATATTTAAGAGCATCCGTTGGTGTGTGTGTGCGAGTGCGTGTATAACTTACAATGGGTCGCCCCCACGGATCTTGCACATGTACCCTAACGTGCTTGCGGCTTTACTTGCTGTAGGGGCCGGAGGAATCGCTCGAGCACCACCAGGGTCTGTTTCCGTCCATACGAGATACCCACCAGGTTCTGGAGTCGATCACACGTCAGAATTCTCGAACTCTTCACCGATATATATGCAATGGTGACCACCATGATTTTGCTTGCACTTACTGATCATCTTGGAAACATTCTTCACGACCCCATCCCATTCGGTCTCCTTAAGGACCATACACAAACCCCGTACGTGAACCACATCGTACTTCTCATATAAAGATTCTGAGACGGGCTCGAGAACGCTGGAAACGGAGAATTTAAGGTTTGAGGGAAGAGTAGAGGGATCTGGAAAAAGGCGGTCGTTTACGTCGTAACCGTGGAGAGTTACCGTAGGTGGTAGCTCTTTCGCAAGTTGTTCTAGCCATATTCTAGATTGCGCGTGTATTCATATTAGAGCTCGGAATTGGTATCACAAATTTAAAATCAAAATTTAAAACCAAACGAAAGAAAATATTTCAATGCTTGGTTCTGTTAGCCCGTTTTGTTTTGATAAATCCCCGCTAACAATATATCTATATATCGATAGGTCTGGGTTAAAATTAGCACCCTGTAGTGCGGGAAGAGCCGAACAATAGAAGTTAAGTAAGTAGAGACCAGGAAAATTGCAAGCCAGGTTCGTAGAAGCCGGCGTAGTCCCGATGATTCCGTTGAGCTTGCCAATATAATGCAAAAGTAAACGCTTTCGTGAACATTAAGAAAATCAAGATTGTTTCTTCATGTCACGAGGTGCATTGGATTTGGAATAAACGCCCAATCTTTGGAGTTTAATCATGATTGGAACATCCGTATGATTCTTCAGATATCAGATTGGAAGGTACTATTATATTGGATATATTCGAAACACCAATCAGGTGTGTTGTCGTGAAATTGACAACGGAATTCACCGCAGAGTGGCTCTCGAGGCTGATCTCTCTGGGCCGGCTGGGCTGCACAAGCTCAGGGGGGCCTGTGTGGTTCCACACAACACCACCTTCAAGGCATCCGGTATCCGATATCAGAGAGTTATCAGGTGTTCAACTGTCAACGGGCCACCGGATGGTCAACTCCAGCAAGGTTTCCTAGCGTCAACCGTTATCCTGTTTTCTATCTCGGCAGAACCCTTTTGACGAAATCATTTGGCCGAAAACTTGCAATGGGCAATTATTAACGAAAGAAATACATTCCACTAATTCCCCTCGGAGTAAATAAATCCGTCAACGGAGATTCGAAACCGGTGTCTTCTCTACATACCCAGTACCGGTTGCAACTTCTGCGACTGCATTCAGAAGATGATGATTCGGTATGACAGGAGGTAACAGATGCCCATAGTTCTTGATAATGGCATGATGCTGAGCATTGAGCCGTGTCCTCTCTTTTTCCGGCGGTTCGAAATCAGCAATGTACGTCGTTTTTGGTGGAGTGGGTGTGGTCGTGGCCATTGAGATTGCGACTTTTGAGTCAACTGTTTGAAGCTAACGAGGAGCTAGTTCGAACAAATGAGACCGAACGGGATCGTTTCGGCCAACGGAAACGAATTGGTGCCTTGAAGTTGAGCTAGAATTGGTGGCGACTTGAGGAATACAGAGATGATTCTTCAAAGATTCCTAGCGGGGGTTTTGATTGATAAATCATTTCGAGCGGGGCTTTCGTCGCCCTCACTAGCTTATCGCGGGCCTCATTCTGTTACTGCTGATGCATGATATCAGATATCAGGTTCTGCACAGCGTCTGCAGATTCCATGACCATGGCAACATCGCGCCAAGCTCGCTCGATATGAGCAGCCCAGACAATTTAGGTTTATAAGTCCACGCGGCCTAAATTGGCTGCCTGCATCCCTGAAAAAAATAAAAAAATATGGGACGATGAGCACAGAGTGGAACCGAAGCAACCTGCAATTCCGATGAAGCCATCAAAAAGTCACATTACTCTCCCAAATATTGCAAATCATGGCGAAAATAATTTCTTAATGGTGTGCAGATTTCGTGGCGAACATGGGTCTCGGGGCATTCGCTTGCCATAGTCTAACGGGGTTGCTGTGGGGCGCCGGGTCCAATTCCACGCTCGTGCTAAAAAGACGGCATTCTTGGGGGCTTTTGAGGGGCTGAAATATCACCACTTGTGCCCTAGCTGCCCAGGCTAACGCTCGATCCCTTTTTAAGTGGATTAGAGTCTGGGAGTGGATCAGGCCAATATGACGGCCGATATCAAAATAACCCAGGTTGTCCCATTTAGAATAATCTTCGCTCCGAAAATATAAAGGAGCATCATCGCTCACCGCATTCGATTTTTTTTTTTTTTCGCGATGCATATATTTATCCCGACATTTTGGTTACAGTTTCCACACGTGGTTGGAATATACCTGCTTTCAGAACGTACCAGGTACCACTTGCATGCGGCAGCAGAAGCTTAGCCTACCGAATTTCTTCCAGTTATACAACAAGTGGAAACCGGCTGGCCAGGGCGCTTAGTAACTACTTACTGAAGATTCAGTACACCATCAGTCACGATGATTTTGCGTGACGAAATAGTACCTTTCCATATAGCGGTTCGTCAAAAAAGTTTCTCAAGCGATGCTCCACTCTTCAAACATCCTATTTCTGAGACGTGCTAACCCGAAAGCATTTCGCAATGTCATCGATGCAGGCTTCTTCAGGTCCTGAGGATTATGATGAGGATTATGATGGGATTTATGAGTTCGATGATATGTTAGTTCGAACTCTACTAGACTTTAAACCTTTTGGTTCCTTTTTAACAGGGCTTCGTCGAAACTAGAGCAAGTATCACAACCTCAGTCTCAAACTCTGTCACAAGTAAGTCAACTTATGTCGTGCTATGGAGCGGAAATGGCCGCTAAGCTGATAGGTTGGGCATCGCTAACATTATAAAAAAATGTTCTCATAGACTATAAGTTTGAAAATGGCAGGCGATACCATAGCTATAAGGAGGGACAATGGCCTGTGCCGAACGATGAGGTTTGTTATCACTTTTCATTTCAAATTATCAATGGATATGGATCTTGTTTCTAAGATATTGCTCTATAAACAGAAACAACAAAATCAGATGGATTTGGTGTACGCAGCTTTACTTTTCGCCACAACCTTATGCGCCTTATAACCGTAATCTCAACAGACAGTTCCCGCTAATCTTACTATCGCAAAATAGCCATCAAGTTTATTCATTACGACTAGAAGGCAAATTATATCTGGCACCGATCGCAGAATGTCCACAGGTACGCGTAAGCCCATAACAAGTTCGCTGAAGAAAAGCTTTGTGATTATATATATGCAATGATCTAATTTTGAATTTATAGAAAATATTAGACGTTGGAACGGGAACGGGAATATGGGCCATGGAGATGGGAGACCTTCACCCTAGTGCGATTGTTATTGGAAACGACCTCTCTCCTATACAGCCCCGTTGGTAAGAGTTTCAAACTCGGATATATCTTTCGCCTGTATCTGAACACGTGAAGATGCTAACGAATGCCGACAGGGTCCCTCCAAACGTCAAATTCGAGATTGATGATTTCAACGAACCTTGGGTGCAGACTCCTGGAACGTATGATTTTGTCCACGCACGCGAAATACATGGAGCAGTTTCGGACTGGCCTAAATTTTGTCGTGAAGCATATCGGTATACACACTCTCTAACACCCAAGTCGTCTGTGTGTATCGAAAATACTGATCTTGTGAGGCTTATAGAGTTTTGAAACCAGGAGGGTGGATAGAGGTTGCCGAGAGCGCAGCACAACTACTGAGCGACGATGGAACCCTACCGCCTAACTGTGCTCTCAATACCTGGCTGGACAATCTAGCGGAAGGCTTCGAAAAAATAGGCCAAACCGTTGTGGTCGGACCGCATATTTCTGGTTGGCTAAGAGATGCTGGGTTTCGAGATATCGTTGTGAGAGTTTTCAAGTTGCCAGTTGGGGTTTGGCCGAAAGATAGAACAGAAAGAGATATTGGGGCCTTCAACCTGTTAAACATGACTGAATATGTTGGTATGTTAAAACATGTTGACGTTTCCGAGTTTAGACTTCGCAAATTAATAAGTAGAGTTGGAGTTTGTGTGCTAACCTGTGTTGGATTGTGGCAGAGGGAGCTTCTCTACAAATTTATACGAAGGTTCTCAAGGTATGTACAGAGGCCCTTTTCTGAATACAACTAGCAACTGTTTAATCTTGGCTTTGTTGTGGCAATGGACTTCAGGCTTGTAGTTAACTGCTAGTTGTATCTTAATTTCACTATTCTAACCATGTCTTCGCAACACAGAAATCGCTCGAAGAGACCAAGAGAAATATCAAAGAGGCCCAGGCCGAATTCAAAAGAAAGGACTACCACATGTACATCCCATTGTAAGTTGGCGGGCGACATCACGTCTACAACGCATATCAATACGCCTTTATATGAGACGACGTACTAACTGACCGAATGGAAATAGCTACGTTGCTTATGCAAGAAAGCCGGAAGAAAGCTTCTATATCCAATAATTCTTTGAAGCCTTGGTTCATAAGCTATTTTACCACGCCACATGTTGCATCTTTTTATCATTAGCGCACAGCCATTCATCCTTATCCCTGGGACAACTTTGTCCCTGACACTTTCTACACTAAGCAATTACCTCATGTGCCATATTTCTGGCCGGGAGTCTATCTATTCAGCCACCCCGTCTAGGGCATTGCGATTGAAATTACTACGCCATCGTTGTTGCGTTATAAAATCGTTAGGAGGTGCGAATCTCAATATTAAAAACTAATCTTTCATATATTTTCATTACGGCACGGCGAATTTTTAAAGTAAGATCAAAGCATCTTGTTGTTACATTTATTCGGTTCTCGGATGCAAATCTTCGATGTATATATAGAGGGGCTCCCAAGCCTTCAGGACCCGTTCATCAGATCATTATCACAATCCTTCAAGAGGAAAACAAATCTTATCTTCTAGCCTCAGTATTAATCAATAATCAGTTCGTTTATACTATAACAATTCTGCCTAGCATTAGTTCTTAGAAAGCCTTTCACTTACATCTGGACTCGTTCGCTATCTCAGTACTATTCCACGCCTGAAACAGTTACTTTTAAATATCAATATATCGCTCTTGCGCGATGCTCGTAGTCCTATTAGCTTATTATGCCGCATTGGCAGCCGCTGATGCGGGTGGTGACCGTCACCCACCGCCCTTGCCACATCGTTATACCGTGGGCTCACACAAGGGAACTTCCCTGCATTCCTCCACCCGCACTTCGAAGCACAATCGTCGCCAAGCGGTGAACAGTGCAGGCGAAGGCATGGGCATGCTCCCACCCGCCGACATCGACGCATTAATGGACGCTAAATACTTTCAGCCGGGGAAACTCCCAGTAAAGTATGCTTACACCAGCGTCAGCAAAGATATGCTGGCATCCGCATGGATCGCTGCTGTCAATATAACAGGCACTGAGTACGATCTTGTCATTGATAATATGCTTTCTGATACTTGGCTGTACGGTCCTTTGGACCCGAATAAATGTTGGCTGGAGGGCTTGACACAGTACAACGGCAAAAATTTCTGTTATCAGACTCCCACGAATAATCAGGACCCCATGAGTCAGGATCCTATGAATATGCCACACTATATTAACAATACTCATCCGTTTTTCAACAACTTTACGAGCTATGGAGATCTGGGATATAGCGGGATGAGAGCGATTTTGAACAACATATCTGTGGCGATGACTGAATCTGCTGCGGCTTCTTGGCCAGCCGTTATCGAGTTGGCTGATAACGTTTATAAATATAACCCAGCCGACCGCGGTAGCCCATCTGCGGGTGACCGCCGTTATAATGGAGTCCTCGGTTTGGCAAAGCCGGATATGTCCGATCAAGGTAAGCACGGTCGGCTGATATGTTTTAATTTGGTCAACTACAAATATGGCTAATATAATAACTCTGAATGATAATAGATATTATGGTTGACAACCTCGCCGGTGGCAGCCCAATGCAATATTCGGGATCTCCGTTCAGTGCTAAAAGCGGGTGGACTTACTTCACATCCTATTTCAATTTTCTCAACGACCCAGACAATCTATACCTCGGACTTCAATACATTGATACCGCCGCCTACGCCGGTGATCTCGTTACTGTTGCCACCAGCGCCAAGTCGTCCAAGTGGGCGTTTGATGCGGGTCCTTCTTGGCAAGTTACTTACCAAACCACTAACAATGCTACAGGTACAAAACCTGGGGAGAAGGTGTATGTGCCTGTCCCCTTTGAGGAACTGTCGGAAACAGGTAACATCAAGCTGGGTAAGGCACATATCTTATGCTCTCAGAATATATTTTGATCGCTAATTGAATGAATAATACATCTAGATCTCAGTTCTGCTATCACATATCTTGACTTGGAGACCGCGCGCGGGATTTACTCACAATTCGGTGGCGGTTGCTTCACTAAAACCGAGTTCTTCGAGCATATGAAAAAGCATGGCTATGGCTCTAGTCACATGAACCACACTCAAGGCGACTGGAATATGACCGAACATGTAAACCACTGGAATTCAACTGAAGGTCATAACAAAACGCACATGCTTGACCTTGACCATAAAGAAGATGAACTCCCATGGTGTAGACTCCCCGTTACCGTTAACTACAACAAGGATACCGATGACCAATGGACGACCGTTATTTCCGATCCTCAGTTGACTCTCCCATGGGGTGAAGACTTCGGCATCAAGATTGATCCGGAGAGCTTGGTCGGAGACGTGATTGGTCGCCCGTGTACTGGTCCAAGCTCTCGCCCTAAGAATGAAGCGGCTAGCTGTGAGTTAAATTCCACAATCACACACACCTCCTTCATACTGTTTTTGAATGCATACTAATTTAGCAACTAAAACCCCTAGGCCAAATGTACGCGTACGGGACAATCCAACCTAACATCGTCATGGATACTCATGGGAAGGGTAATGCTCCATTCTGGGTCTACGGCGGTATCGTCTTCCAAAATGCGTTCGTCAAGTGGGATACGGCGAATAATGGAACTGTGTCTGCAGCTGTCTACGCGAAGAAGACCGAGGGTAATTACCAATCTGGGATTCCATCTCCGAGTGCTAAGGGTGGTAAGTCGAAGCCACATGGAAAGCCGAGGAGAATTAGATTTCCCGATGGAATTTAATAGTTGGCTCTTACCTGGGGTTCAGTTCAAAAAACATTTGGCGTAGAAACTTATGCACTCAAATTAGAGTAATTAATTGTGATATTTATACTTACGTCCTGTTCATAGATATGGTTTTTATTTTTGTCTTTTTCTTCGTTTCTTTTGTTTTGGTTCTATATATCCTTTATATATATCTTGATGCTAGGTTATCGCGAACTAGATCTGAATGCATTAATGGATAGAAATTGGTCTGATTGTAGCCTTTGTGACCGATATCCCATTAAATGGCTATTGAATCTCTCTTCTGGTTCTGGTTGGATTTTTCATATTCGAATTTTTCCACATGCACAACATCCTTGCAAACTTATAATTTAGAATTCTTCGTTGTTGTTGGTTGCCGGTTGCCTCCATATATATCGATATTTATTGCGATATTTGGAAGGGGAATCGATTTTTGTTTGGAAGATATTTTAGATTATATTATATTATAAATCACAGCCTCTTGCGCTTGCGAGGGGTAGGTATATATTAGGCTTGTATTGACTCTTCACCGAGCTTGCTGCTGAAGAGTCAATACAAGACCAGGTATATATATATCTAATTGGCTGACTATTGTAATCAGTAAAAAGAGCACTCTATAGAAGATAAAAGTTTTCAAAAACAAGAATGTATTCTAATTATATTTTCAAAAAAATTTCTCGTTAACATCATAACCCTTATCCTTTTTCCAAGTCGCAGCGGTATTGTATCATTTCCAAAAAATACAACACAAAGGAGAGCGCTGGAACATGTTCGTAGTCCCTAAAAGGCACATATTATTGGTATATTTGTGGTTTCTGTCGCTAGAAGCCACCTTTATGAAAGGCGGCTATTTTAGTAAACCATGATTAGGGAACTGTTTTAACTTCTCTGAGCCAATTAAAGTGAGATATAATATGCGAACATTAACTCTGCAGCGCCCAACGAAACTAGTGCTAGTAAAGGCGATAATATCGAGTAAATAAATCTATAGATACCCTATCTGAATATATATACTTTTATGGATGCCAACTTCTTAAACCCCATATACGATCTTTTAGGTGGTAATTGTATAATTCACTCATGCAATATCACTGACGTGTCTATACCAGGGATTAATATCATCGTCCCCCACTAGCGGAGATACATATATACGAAATTTAACTACAGGCTTCGAATCACCAATATTGCATAATGCCATGCATACGCATGTAAGAGGGTTCAAAACCCAGAGTACGAGGTGTTCGAGTATGTACCGTTCAACGATATGACAGTGTCGATACCCAAGTCAAATGATACATCTGATTAATTAATCTCTTAATTTATTCCCGTACCCTGGTTATAAACTGATCACAGGGTGCAATGTTACGGGACCCTAAATACTTCTTGTGAGTTCAATATCCGGTATCCATATATTATGG
This sequence comes from Arthrobotrys entomopaga, assembly GCA_012184315.1. Taxonomy (NCBI): domain Eukaryota; kingdom Fungi; phylum Ascomycota; class Orbiliomycetes; order Orbiliales; family Orbiliaceae; genus Arthrobotrys; species Arthrobotrys entomopaga. Next base: position 144,723 of record LDDX01000037.1, read on the forward strand.
ACTGTAGGTCCTGTGCGCTTCCTTGGAGGCGTACGGAACACCCAGATAGTTCTAATACGAGCTAACGTCGGCAAACTTGTTGCTTCAAAGGTGAAACTACATGCATAGGGATCCCGGGACATTCCAGCCACCGAGGGGTTGGAACACGGCTGTTCCCGGGACAGGTCGCGGAAAAAGAACATCCCACCTCAACTCTACATTTTACAGCATGGGCCTGACGAATGGGTGGGTGTATGGAAGAAATGTTTTCCTAAACCATTTTTTTTTTCATACTTGAAACGGCTAATAGTAGTAGTATCTAGTCGCAAAAGAATTAACATTCTTCTCGGACCGATTCCTTCGAGAACTTTATAAGTTATGATTCTAGAGGAGGAAATAGATTGATATAGCAGGAATTACAAGTTATTTATTCCAGATTTGGTATATGTCAATGAGTAAATCGCGTGAGCAGGACGGCATATGGCTTGCGAGACCACTTATTGATAGTGTAAAGTTCCTCATGCAGTCATATTATCAGCTCTAGCTAGTAAGCAAAAAGCTAGTAATGCAAGGTTAGCATCAGCATTGTAGCCCATTCATAAATTCGGAATCTGCTGTACTAGTATAATTTTCATATCGATAGAACTTAAGTATCGACGATTGCAGTGGTTCTAGTAGATTGAGAATCGATTGGGGTATTTAGATGTACACAAATTAGGTATATAAATTTGAACATTTTTTTGTACATCTTAATTTATGTATATATTTATCTAACGTCTTTTAGTCTGGGTGATATACCCCTTGTATATTTTGGACACAATCTCGGGATAGGTTTTGGATAGTCGCTGCTTGTAGATTTAAGAAGACCGACTTAATTTTCCAATACCAAAATTACCCATATGGCCATATCCATTCGGAAATACGTATTAATACTCTCCATCACCTGTTTCAGAGAAATCGGCTTTTGGAGCATATTCCAAATTATATTACAAAGTATTATGCACTTGCTTGGCAAAGCACACGAACGGTTGGTCTGGGGTAATTAGATAACATGCAACTATTTCGAGAGTGTTACAAACCAACAGTACTATATACAGCGATTCAGCAAGCATTAATCTCGGACCAGCACCTGGGAAACGCTGTTCTCGATATCGCATGCGTGAGTATGAAACAAAGGCTTAGAATATAACCAACTGTACCTAGACAAACCCCGGAATTTAAAAAAACTAAATCATAGCATATATACTATGGCAGTTCCGGTTCCACACTTTTTTTTAAAAAAATTATGAATGTCGATGTCTTGTATCTGTTAACCTGTACTGAGATTATCGCAAAAAATTACCGAATATCCTTTTATGCGAAGCCTTCCAGTCCGCTATACATATAAAAATGCTTCCATTCACGATAATAATCGTCTTTTTACAATTTTTAGTACCATCGTTGGCAAACAAGACCGCGGTATTTGTAACGACCTTGCCTGGAAATCCGTACGTCACCCAGAAACCCCCCCCCC
>LDDX01000037.1:146250-233806 GCA_012184315.1 Arthrobotrys entomopaga
ACTATATATATATATCAACCTTCTTAATATCTTGCTAACCAAGTGCCCTAAAAACAATAATGTAATAGAGGGTACATCCCGATTAAATACGATCAAGAACTATCAGCATACATTGCCCGTGTAAAAATCCAAGGCAAACCCGTAGGTTTGAAAGTCGACATCAACTCACAAGACTCATTCATCTGGCGGTCGGAAGCTCAAAGACTTCGATTGAATATAACAGATGATATCAAAGTATCGGACGCGAGACGACGTAAGCGGGAGGATTACGTAGGGCGGCGTACGGTGTACAATCAGACAAGTAATAATACTGGTACCACCAACGGTACAAGTAACGTGGGTAAAGTGTGGAATGCGGTTTTAGTGGATGGGACTGAAGTGGCCGGACATGATAAAATCTGGGCTAGGATGGGTGCGGATGAGGAGTTTCTCGCGGAGTATAATGATCATATTTTGCCTAGAAATAGACAAACTAGTTGGAATTCATTAGTAGGTATCGCGGACTATGATTCCGAAGATCTCGAAGAGAGGTCTACTCATCGTGGTGTCGTAGGAGTATTAGGGCTGGCAAAACAGACGTGGAATAAAGGTAAGTCAACTAGCTAAATTCGTAGCTTTTGACAGGAATAGTATCTTCATGTTTTTTTAGTTTTTGAGGGGAGATTGGGCTCGTTCACCTTAACGAGGTTTGGGATTATTTCATTGCAGAGTCGAGTCCACTGACACGTTCGATTAATTGTGGCAAAATAGATAACTTTACCGTCGAGTACTCCTATGGGAGCGACGCGGAACTTCGACTACCGTGGAATAAGGAGAATGTGCAGTCTCGTAACCAAACCGTGAATGTGAACCCTAAAATCAGTATCTTCTCAACCCAGTTTAGTTTCAGAAAGATTAATGAAACATATATGACACTCTATGGGTACGACAAAATTACTTATACGAACATATTCCCAATGGCCACCGTAAAGGGCGATGGGATGTGGAAAATACTGGCAGCCGCGAACGTTAGTGGCATTTCACGCGGGAAGTACCAGTTAGTGGTTAGCAATGATACATACCTATTCGAGTACGATCCGTATAGCGTCCAAAAGCAAAATATAACCGTTGATGCTATAATCAGATTTGGTAATAAGTACCCCTATAAAAAGGCGTTTATCCTAGCCTTTATAAAGTTCATAAATAACCAAAATATACAAAGAAGATGCTAATCTATATCTAAAACTTTAACGCAGATACACTCTCGGAGTATACTTTCATGCCCCTCGAGTACCTCGTTCCCCTTTACGACCTCCTAGGTGGAGAATGCGACAATACATATTGGGGCCCAGATATCTTCACGAAATCCAATTACAAGCTAAAGAAATACTGTACGCTGCCCTGTCAAAGGTTCCGAAAACCAAAATACGAGGGGTTCGAGTATCTGCCGTTGAACGGTGCCGTGACCACGATCCCTGGCGTAAACGGGATCCAGATTGATCTTCATCCCCAGACCATGATTTATACACCAATTTCACCATGTGATTTTAAGGACTCCGAACCTACATGTGAGTTAGATATAACTATATCCACCCATAAATGAAGCAACGATTTATAAATTAATTTACTCTTACTAACCAACGAGAACCCTCCCTTTTTTGCCGTTTTATAAAGGTACTACCACCTGTATAGGCTCTTTGCAACCACTTCAAGACCGGGATAAGAAGACTGGAGAATGGGTGTACGGAAGAAATTTCTTTTTGGATAGATTTTGCGTGTTCGATGCATATTCTGGTAAAGTTTGGGTTGATGATAGAGGGGATCCCGATTTGGTGCCAGAGTATGGTGGGCAGCGGGTTTGAGTTCCGTATTGTATTTTGTAGAGAGCGGGTATTTTATACTGGTCAGCTGCACCTGGCTTTCGACACTACCCCTTCTATGGTAAAAATTTAAAGCATAAGAGTAAAGTTGCTACCCATATCAAAGTTTCCCTTCGTAATATGAAAATACTTTTGCCGGGCTAGGATGGTAGATCTGGCTTCGGGAGACAAAGAAAAGTGAGAATAACCATAGACAAACCATTCTGGAAGGATTTAAAGTCAAAGAAATAAAAAGAAAGGGGGCAGAAACGCCTTTTAACTCCATTCTAGTATATGCATGTTGGCTTCCTCTCTGGCCCTAGTTCACTCAGCCGAGCCTCGATACTGAAGCGTCAGTACAAGACTGAAATCATAGTAGCCTCGGAGCCGAACTCAAAGATAAGAAAGAGGTGCCGATTCGAAAAAGTATTCCAAAATGTCAAAACATCACGGCCATCCATTCGAATATCCACCACCGCCATAGCCTCCGAACGGAGTCTGCGCACCGGCACCACCAGCCCCAGCCCCACCATAAGGCGTAACATATCCATCATTGAAATTCCTATACCCGTTGGCATCACCCATATCCGGACTCCTCGCGCCTCCGTACCCGTCCTGATCCATCCCATTAACATCCCCGCCAGCATTTGCGCCACTACCACCGGGTCCCGCCGTCTTATTCACCCCTGCAATAACACTCGCCAACTTCTCCTGCAGGTATTTAATCCCCTGTCTCAAAACCTCATCGGGTTGTAAGCTCCCAACCGTCTCGACGTCAATGTAGAATTTATTTGGCACGGCATTGAAATCGAACGGTTCGTTTTCTGCTGGCGGCTCCTCCCACGGCGCGTTTGCGGATTTCGGCCATTCCGCTTTTGCGTCCGTTTCGTACCAGTAGTCCACGTGCTTTAGCTTGTTGTGCGGGTCGTATTCGAAGGCTACGGCCGCGCAGGGCTGCCATTTGGCGTGTTCTTTCGCTATTCCCTTCTTCGCGATGCATTTGAGGTTCAGTTCTTGTCCCTTTCTAAGTTTACATATTATAGAACCCTTCCCTGCTTCGTCTATTTCGTGTTTCGCAACTCGTTAGCTTGAACGCGAGATGAATGAGGTGGGGACCACGTGGGGGAGGATACCTGATAGAACGGGACTTCCGAGCTGAGCTCCGGCCGCGACAGCCAGATCTCTAGCATACACGGTAACGTTTTGGTCTCCCGTGCATTTGGCTACAAGCGTTAAAACCACGCTACAACGTTCGCAATATCCATCACAGTCGCAATCTCGGGTGTAGAGCATTTTCTCGTCAATGTTTGAGGATTCTAACGGGATGAGGCCGAGTCTGTGGGAGAGGAGTTCGTCGGGGAGAACGGAGGAATTGGCGATGACTTCGACGAGGTCGATGGCGAGGGTGGGGACTTCGGCGAGGATAATTCGGCGGATGGAGTTGGCGAAGGCTAGGTCGACGTTGGAGAGGACAAAGTCGGCGTGCATCGAGTCTGCCTACGGTTAGAATGCCTAGTGAGCAGCTGAAGTTTTCGTAGTAGTAGTGAGTGAGTGCCTGATGAAGAGGTTGAGAATACCTTCCGGATTGTGACGATGGGACCATCGGTCCCAGAATCCATCATGTCAAAGCCGTCCATCGTGGCGATTTCTCGAGGTTGAGGTCCTGGATCCTACTGTCGACGACGAATGGTTGGATAGTTTCGAGCAATGAACACGTACAGCTCAGTCGTGTACTCTGGTTACCGAGCTCTCCGGGAAGCTCTTATTCGATTTAACTGCGTAACAAGCTAGATGTAAAGTTTGATATCGGTCGTGAAGCTAGCTGGTTGGAGCTGGTGGAGAGATGTGGAGAGATGAAGGTGGTTGAAAGAAAGCAGAGGGCAATTTGGCGCGATCTTTTTTGGGACTGCCGCGCCAAGCCTTTTCAACCGAGCTGCTGCTGCTGCTGCTGCTGCTGCATGCACCCTCAGAAAGTTACAACCACCGCGATTATACAATGCAATGATATGTATAATATAATATAACCTACCCTCCCCGACGTCAACTTCAAACAATGGCCTCGAATTCAATATCGCTACCACCGGAGCTCTACCTCCTCATACTCTCCTACCTGTCCGAAATAGACATCCGGTCCTTTTCGTCATGTTCTAAAGCCTGCCGCGACCTAACCATCCCCTATCTCTTTCGCTCGCTCAAGCTGTGCGATGCCTCGCTTGCGGCCTTCCGCTTCGGTGGAACCTTCCATCACTTGCGCTCCAAAGTTCGGTAACTTACCCTTCCCCTCCTCCCCCATTCTTCTTCATTCGCTACCCGACTTTTCACTTCACTTTCATTCGACAGTGTAGTGAGATAAACGAAAAATAAAATTGGAATCGTAATGTTACAGTATCGGCTAATAGTTCGACCATCGTGATAAAAAAACTGGGGTTGTAATAACTAAACACAGCCATATAACCTTCAACAATCTAAATTTCTCCGATGTCCTGCAAACCATCCACCTGGCCCGCGAGTACTGCTCCTCGCTCCACCTCTTCCCCTCCCTCGTCAGCCTCCGTATCCGTTTCCTCGCCATAATCGAACTCCGTAGCCTCCTCCCGATCATGATTATTTCTCGAATCTCCAAATTCAAATTCTACCGCAACCTCAAGAAACTCTCGCTGGAATGTACCCGTCTTCCACGGTCCGATTGGATCCCCCCTTCCTCGGATACTACTCCGATATGGTCCCGTAAAGACGGCGGGTTGATAATCCAAGCTATGGGTATGACGTTGGAAGAGCTGAGATCTACAGAGTTATCCTTCCCGGAAGGGTTGGAGGCAGCGGTTATACAAGATGTGGTATATTTCGACTTTGAAAAGCAGGAAAAGGGACTGGATAACCCGTATTTATTCTTCAAACTATCCACTTCTACGTTAAAAACCCTAAAGATTACTGCACCGGGTATAGCGATGCATTTACGTCCCGCGACCGCACAACGGCCTATTTTCCCGGCGGTCGAAGATCTGGTGATACGGCTGGAGAGCGGGTTCGGAGAACGGCATCTGGCGGATATAGCCCTTCAATTCCCAAACCTACGGGATTTCAAGATTGATACGTCGCATAATAGTGATATTTTAATGGAGACTTACGCGGGCGGGTGGAGGTTTAGAAAGGCGAAGAGGGTAAGGCTCGTGTGGCCTGTGGATATATGGCTTCCGTCTTTTGATGGGAAAGTGGAGACTGCGATTTTGGATATCATGGTGCAGAATTGGATAGCGACAGAGTTGGAGGAGGTGGAGTTTGTGAAGCGGAAGAAGTTTTGGTTGGGGAATACTTTTAACGCTTGTAGGTTTGTGAGGGGTGAGGGGAGGAGATGGGTGCGAACTACGTATTCCGGACAGAGTTTCGATCTTGGGTATGATTGATTGATTAAATCTAGTCTTTTATATATATTTGGGAGTTGGGAAAGGGGAATCCGGAGTATTTGTTAGGAAAAGGTAAGGTTTTTAGGAGTTTGGTTTATATGTAACGGTACGGGTGTATGATTAATGTAGCGCTGCTAGCTTTGATGTATTTGCAAATGGCCATGACATTCATGTATTCATATTTAATAATATATTTATAATAACCTCAAAGACCTCTCCATCCTTTGAAAATGCCATTAGGTGGTAGACGTCCAACGAGAAACCCTCCGATTAAAGAATTTAATAAACCCCATTCTGAAAGTCCACGACAGTAACATTCGCCAACCCTCCTTCTTTCAAAGCCTTCTTGAAAACATCATGCGCCGGATCCTTCTCGACATAGTAATCCCTATCCCAAAGTGCCGCGAACTCGACCACAAAAGCGTGAGTATACCCGTGCTACATATACACATACACATATACAATTAGCCCATCGTAACGTTATAACTCCACCATCGAAAACTTTACATCATTCAATGGTGTGTATGTGTATGTATTGGGTATAAACTAACCTGAAGATCCTCCTGGCTGTTATCCAAACCACCCCTTATCGACAATATATACGGTTTCTGAGTTTCGGGATGGATACAATCTTCCTTGAGTTTGATGAATGCGTCGCAAATCTATTTTTCGAAATTTCCACCCCTCCTTAGTACCATATACCATAATACACCCACCCATATAACTATATATATATATATATATATATATATATATATATATAGCTTATCTACGGCGTGTTATAAATATGGGTGAACAGAACCTACCCCCTTCAATCCATCACTCGGCGTCCCTTCCTTGAACTGCAATAGCACGATATGAACAATACTATCAGCAGCCATCATAACAGGAGCTAATCCGGCACTAGAAGCAGCGAATCCTGGCGATCCCGGCGGCGGAATTGGTTGGTCTCGGAATGGCGGGGGGCGGGNGTGGTCGATTGTTGGCGATGGAGTGGAGGTTGAAGTGGGTGTTGTAGAGTAACGAGAAGGAGACGAGGAGGAGGGCGGCGAAGAAGAGGAGGAAGAGCGGGCCTCGACCGATCATTTCTTAATTGTTGTTGTTGTTGTTGTTGTACGAAGTATAGAGACTGGCCGGGCTGACTGGACTGGGGTACAGTAATCCACGCGGCCTTGTCGTTACGAGGGACAAACGTGGTAGTCGTATTATATATTATATGCAGTGGCAAAACGGGAGAGGAAAGAGCGACGAGGAAGGGTATAGGTACGACTTTTGCGAGGGCGACTACGTAAAACTACTCGGGCATGATGAGGAGGAAAGAAAGGAACTGAAGAGAGAGAGCTACGATTTAATGCGGCTTACAAATTTAAGACGCATTATGCTGAAAAATAGGAGGTTCAAATTTCGGGACGCCGAAGGGTACCTACTTCGCGTCGGGCGGTTTACCGAATCCCGGCGCATCAAGCGAGACACAGCCTGGCCAGGCACTAAGGCTAAACGGGAATTTATTAATTGCGCTCTAGATCTCGAAGTCCCCAGAGTATAAATTTGGAGATTATATGCTAGATCTATAGAACTCTATATACCATATATCAACTTGGATCGTGAAAGTGATAATAATATAAATATATATAACATGTAAACACCTCAAAAATCCCATCCCGTGCAAAACCCGAAAAGCTAAACCGAAAAAAAAAAAAAAAAATATACAATAGAATACAAGTCGACCGATATCATGCTACCAAAATAAATATAAATATCAAAAGAGTTTAGTTTATTCGATCAACTGTTAGTAAGATACCTCAGGTACTCATTCAACAGCGCAAACTCAACCGTCGCCTGCGTCGCAACCATATAATTCGCCATCAACTGCGCCGCCGCTTCCCGTTCTTGCGCTTCGACCTGCGCACGCCTCCTCCTCGCGAGTTCCTCGGCTATAGCCTGCTGGAACGCCTCTTGTTCCTGTCTATCCCTCTCTTCCTGCGCTACTTCCATTATCGCCTGGAATATATCATTCAATGAGAGTGTTGGTGCCTCGGGTTGAGCGGCAGGTTGGGATTTAGCTCCGGCCGGTTCTTGCGACGGCGGATGACTGTATTTATCTATCTCTTTGGCTTTATCGATCGCACCGCCAAAAGTCGGGTCGAATTCCATCAGATCTTCGAATCTGTATAAAATGCACCCTCGGTTAGCCAGTACACTCTAAATCGGAGTGATTATGTACGTTATAATCGTACCTCGCAGACACCAAAGCGAACGATATCAACGCCTTATCCGAGCTCTGAAACTTCCTAAACTCCGACCATTGAAACATAATCCCCACATCATCCCGTTCCTCCGTCCCGTCAACGGTAAGGATACACTTCAAATTCACCGGCGTGGGTCCCGAAACCGGACTGACATTATAATCGTCAAAATACCCAAAATCGAACAATCTCGAGGCGAGACTCATATCCTCGGGAAAGATATCCTTGAAAAACGTCTTTTTATTCTTGATGAACCCTACCGCTACTCTCAGTTTCCCCAACGGTTCCTTGCCGAGTTGTTTGATGTGTGATTCTGTGAATTCTTTGACGAGGAAAAGGTCCAAATGGAACGATACACGGTAGTTACCCGGTTCTAAATTCGATATGAGGTATCGTGCGTGATCATCGTGACAGGAGAGGTGGTGTACCCGTCGTTCATCTTGGATGACCCAGTTTACGAATTGCCGTCCCGGGGATCGTTCGGGGTGGACTTCGGAGGGTATGATCAGCTCGTTCTGCTCCTGTGTTATCTGCCGGGCTTTTATTATGAATTCCTCCTTGTGGTTCCGTTTGTGGGTTTTGGTGATTTTACCCATCGCGTGGCAGTTCCCGCAGAGATCGTAGTCCGGACAGTCGAGACAGTGGATACGGCTGTCGAAGGGGTATATCGGATTCTTGCACGCATCGCATATCCAGTGTGGTGATTCTGGTGGGGGAAGGGTGGGCGTGGGTCCTGGAGAGTGTTCTTTGGGGGTTTGGGATGGTGGCTGCGGGCGAGGTTTTGATGTTTCGACAAACGATGTACGGGTGGATCTGTTCAAGTCGGCGTTAGAGTTTGTAGGGCTGGCAGCAGAGGATCGGAACGAATTATATGCTGAGTTGGGTGAGTTTTGGGTATTTGTAAGTCTTTGAGAGTTAGCACTTTGGTTAGTACTTCTGTCAGGACTTGTAGGGCCGTTAGGTGGTCTGAAGGGTGTGTATGCTGCATCGTATAGAGAGCTGGTAGAGTTATCGCTCAAAACACTTCTCGAAGAGGAAAAGTTGTTACGGTTGCTATCCCAGTTTGGGCTAGAATATGAAGGCGGTGGGGCGAAGCCGCCGTCATTTCGAGATTTTGAAGATTGGACGGGTGTACCTTGGCTGTCGTATATCGTGGAGGGTGCGTATCTCCGGTCGTTATCTTGTGTGAAATAGCTTGGCCATTGGGTGGCGACAGGTTCTTTGGCTGGAGGACGAGGCGGTGGGGGAGAAAAACTGTTATCTCGATTGCCTTGCGTACTGGCACTGGTAAAAGATGTCGTGGACATAAAACCGACACCATCACCGCTAAAACCACTATTATGGCTCGCAAAAGATGTTGTAGAGGCGCTTGGGTCGAAATAAGGGTTGTACTGAGCGCTAGCTCGAACGGGAGGTAGGTCCCGGGGAACCGGTATATCGGGTGGTTCTGTTTTTCGAAACATCATTAGCTAATGCTGTTTACCAGTAAGATTGCTATACCAAATAAACACACCGAATAGAGTGCTGGTAGACCTAGTCAGTCTTTTTATCGCATCCAAGACGGCGAGATAATTCTGATCCGTTCGTTCTTTATATTTGCACATGGTTCGATGATTTGTCCCATCAAGCATCACTTGAGTCTCAATTTTGCCCAAGTTCATGACAGCAGATTCTCGTTCAACCACCTATAAGGTCACAATCAGCACACATTCAATAATCATATCGCTTACAGTCTCGTTCCTGGGTGCAATTTTGAGGGGAACCATTCATACCTTGGAACCACCGAGAGTCGGTAGCGACTCGTACATGTTGAAAATCTTCATATCGCCGCAAATATTGGCAAACCTTCCCGCCGTTTCGAATAACCGTGATGAATCCTTTCTCAGACTTTTGATTAAAGTCCGGTTTCTGGGCATGATAGCGTCAGGAAGGACAGCGCTCGCCACTTTAGCCCCTATTTCGGCTGCTGTCGCGAGAGATGTGCCAGTATGCGGTGTTCCCAGGAATATAACGCCGACGGTTTGAGTGAGAATCGGTTGATATTGTGGGATTATTTGTGCCTCTACCAACGCCTGTATATCAGAGCAAAGTCGAGTCGTCAGCTAGATCTAGAGCATATACGAACGATGTCGATGATAGAGTGTATCAGTTACCGTTTTGACGACAATTCCACCTAACGAATGGCAGACCCATATTATCTTTAATTTCTATAAAAACCAGCGAGTTAGACGAAATCTCCAATAAATAATCTCCGAATATGTTTTCACAAGTGCTATTTATCTCATACCTCGTTCCCGTCTCTTATCCTACTAACTTTGTACAACAAGCTTCTAGCGAAATCCAAGGCTGAGGAACTGGTTGACCCGAAAGCCGTATCGGCATCGTAACCGTACGCCCATATTCGAGCGTTCGTCCAAGAGTCTACGTCGACGACATCGGTGGGTAAAAAGTCCGCAAACCAAATATTTCCTCCATCGGGATGTCGAAACGATTTCGCCGGTCCGCCGTTGAGTCCGTGTAATACGATGATGCTATGTTACGAAATGCATTGTGAATTCGTAAGCCTCAACCGGACCCTTAAGCTTTGAAACGCAGCTGAAGTAAACAACAACCGCCGTCTGCACATGAGGCTCTCACGACAACAACAACAACAGGAGGTTGGCAGAGAAAAGCGTGAATGAGAGTATTTTATTTCGGAGTAGCTTACTCGCAGGTATATCCGATCTCACTGGCGGGCGTTCGGATGAGGTGAAGCCCCAGAGTATCCTGACGGTTGAACTCCGGAACCTGCATCGCTGAGGTTACCAGACTCCACTTCCCCCGCCACACTCCCACTCAACACAACTGGAGGTTTGAAGGGAGATGAATGGGGAACTTGGCGATAGCTGATAGCGGGATGAAGCTCCTGAAAGGATCGATCGATCTCGGATGGCTGCGGGAAACTTCCGAGCGGGATTCGGTAGGTTGGTTAATAAGGTCGATAGGTATAGGTGAGTGTATATCCAGCCTCGATAGGTATTGTAACGAATGGTGTCAACGGGAAATGCAAGCCCCCGTTAGATTCGCTGGGCGCAGCGCGATTTAAAGATGGGATTTGAAAGTTCGCGGCCTCGTTCGTTAAGCGGGACGATACCGGGCACCCCGGTCCCCTTAGCTCCAGCTATCGGGCCAAGTAAGCTTGCCAAAACGATTGTTGGACATACCAGCGGGATTGATTACACAGTTGATCTAAAGAGTCCACAAAAGGAGCTGGGTAGGACATTTCAAATGTCATGGAATGACTGACGCAGATACTGGCAGTTATCTTGATATTTTTATTCCTGGAACTGGTGGCGCGACTATGGTGGCGCTATTGGCAAAGATCGATCTTGACGATGCAATGCCTCGGGCGGGTAATCCCGGTTAGATTTATAATTACTCCATGTTTAACCTTAAAGCCCTGAAGTTTTGAACTTTCCAAATTACTTAAGTACTTACTTAGGTATTTGGTTACCCTGAGCTGTTATACTTGAGTGTATGTACTTGCTTACTGGTATAGTTAATTTAGATTAGTTTAGGTTCGTTAGATTTGCGATATTTGGGCGCTTTACATGGTTATGGCTCAAAAGATTCGATTTATTGCTGACCTCAAAGCTTTCCTAATAATATACGTGCTGGACCTTTGAACTTTTTGAGTATAGCATTTGTAGCTATAGCTGTATTTAATACTCAATCGTTGAGCTAAAGCATAACTGGCCCTTTCGAAATCTCATTGTAACCCTGCACCGGTTATAATTAACTTGAAGCTGAGGCTGGCCAGCTGGCTAAGGAAAATGTGAATGCAGCTGCATCTGGGGCCCGCCTAACCGTCTGCAACACACCCAGAACCAGAATTAGCTGCATCTGCGCTTGCACTGGTCTAGTCGAGCTTCAAACCAATAGATCATAAGCTTAAGCTAGCTAGTTCTTTCGATCAGTCTCCCTAGTCCGAGTTTAAACCATTCAGGAATCCCCTCTGAGTAATTTCTAGCTTGCCTGTCATAGACAGGTTGATTGCGACGCCTGTCAACAAAACAACCTGTGTTCTTGAACGGTGGCTCAAAACCGCATTTCGAAAGCAATAGAGCTACTCAAGGACATACTTAGTACGTTAGCTGCCTGGATTTCCACGTTTCTGCAAGGCATCGATACGATACGTATACTTAAGTACTTAAGTACGTATCGAACTAAAATATAACATAGCGATTATATTCTACTCTTCCCATCGATCATGTTCTCCATCTCCTTCTTCTCTTCATTATCTTCCGGTACAGCTCTAGCATAGTTAGCTGGTTCACTAAAACCAGTTGACTCAACCTCAACTTTACTTTTGTTTCTCGTATCTACTCCATCTTTCACGCCTGCATCGTCGACGTCAGACGAGACGTCAGCAAGCTTAGGCATCTCGAAGCGAAGGTGCGTGCCTCCACAACGCCAACAACAACACAACAATGGCACCTCGAATCAAAGCCAGAGACCTCACCGCCCAAGGCATAAACATCAAATACAACTATGCCAGTGATATCTCAAACCTCTTCCCCTCCGTCCCGCCGGAGACGGATGAGTATGCATCCCAAATAAACGATATTATGCAAAATACTGCCCAAAACCTCTTTCAACTCCCGCAGGAGGAACCCTTCTCTAAACTCCTCCAAGAATGTCTCAACAACATCACCAAACGGCTACATCCAATGTTTTCCAGCACTCTACAACAGGATTCGGATCCCTCTGCTGCTGCAAGCTCCCATGAATCGCAGGGTACAAATAAAAGTACAAGAGAAGCAAGACGGGACGACGATCTTCCAAGATCTGAATGGCAGATCTTACCCGATTTCTTCAGCGAGGTATCCCGTTGTTTGAACAGGATAGATAAACGGATAGGATATCGAGTGCATTGTACGCATAGAAAAGGGTTCAGGGTACCAATTGGTAAAGCATGTTTTCAAAGGAACGATTGCGGACAGTACATCGAAGTCATCAAAGGCGGGAGTCTGAAACCGTATACCCGATGGCCGCTCAAAGCCGTCTTTTACACCGTATGTGTTTCACATCACATCCCTATCCCACCCGCTATATGAAATATAAAACATGAAGATTGATGGTTTGATATGTGTAGACTCACTTGGGACCAAGTTCGGCTGAGGACCTCATCGCCGGCGAGATTTTATCTTTGGTAACCCAAGTCGCTTTCAACTTTGAGAACGATCCTCAAACGGTTGAAGGGGATCAGGAGTGTTTCTGTATCACACTGCACGGACAGTACGTTCACTTCTCCACCACCACGATTCCGGATAAATACATCAAGTATCATAATTCAGGAAGGTCTTTGAAAGAGTTGGAAGAGGTTACGGTGACGTTTTCACCAGAGTATAATCTTTCCAAAGCGGAAGATCGGTTTCATATAATTTGGGGCTTTGTGGCTCTTTATTTCCATTTGAACCCGACCCGAAAAAAGCAGGGGAAGGCGAAGGAGGTTGTTTCAAAGGTGATGCCGGTGGAGGATATCAAGGCGGCTTTAACGAAGAGTATCCATTCTTTGGGGCTCTCGGAGTGATCTACTCTTGTTTCGTATGGTAGATGGTGTTTTGGCGATACAAAGGCATCTTTCCTGCGTGCCTTGGTATGGAATACGCTTGTGTGATAGACGGTTTAGCGTGCCCTTGTATTATCCGATGTAAGCTCGTAGAATGATATCGCAATTATAAGGAGATAGGTGTAAAGAAAATGTATAAATGAAGCCATGATTCCATTCTCAAATGCAGAATTAATCTCAGAATCGATCACCACAATCATCAAACACCATTTCGATAACAATTCAAAAACTATCCCATAACATACAAACACTTTCATTTGCTTACCTACTTTGTAATCTCTCATAATCGAGCTTCTTCACTATGCCTCGAGGTAAAACGACCAAGAAATCAAAAGGTCCTAAAACGGTCGTCCCATCTCGAGCACCTGCAGCTTCAAGCCAGCCAAAGCCTAAAGCCGCATGCGCAGCGATTGGTCTACGAGCTCGAAGCAATCACATGTCTTCGCGATCGAAATCTTCATCCCCAACTAAAGCAGCGACCCCACCCGATCTACCCGCCCTTCCAAAAGTCCGTTGCATCCGTGTCCTCTGCACTGATGAGGAGGGCAAAAACGACAACATCTGGTCAATCTACCTCATGTGGGACGACAACAAGAGATGCACCCAAATCCGACTCGACATGTTGACGGACGTGTATGGCGACGGCGACTACGAGGAGTCTGATGATCTGCGCGTCATGACCCTTACTGATTCGGAATATCATCAGCCGGATGACGCTCACGAAGATTCCATCATCGATTTCAACACTCGCCTAGATGTTGATGAAACCAGGGGAGACGACGACTCCGACAGCGATTACAAGGATTCTGATGAAGAAGAAGATGGCAGCGACACGCAGGATCAGGAACAGAAAGCTGTTCCTCTTAGGTTCTTCATTCGTGAGCTTTACCGTCGCAAGAGGGATTTATACGAATCCGTGGACATGGATTATCGCTGGTGGGTGTAAGTATCTATATCTACCCTTTATGACTTTATGCATTCTCTCTCGAGATCTCCTCTCCTACAGATGTGGTTGAGTATGAATTGTGTTATCAAAAAGCTAACTGAGAATGCGCCCACGATGATTACAGATACCGCGTCGTTCGTGACTTTGAGAAGGCCAAGCTCATTGAAACCAATGCCAGTGATGAGATCATGGACCACCTGAAGTATTGGTATGGCAGTGAGGATGGTCCAATAATGGACATTTGGAACAAAGGAACTTTCCCGGACTATTAAAACGGGAGCGTTTATCAACTTTTGCAATACTTTGGTGGTGGATTCGTGGGATTCTGAATACGGTTTCACCGTCGCTGCAGTATTGGCATTCAACAAATATGTCTGAAAATTGGGAAAGTTAAATTTGAGTTTTGGAATTTCTGTAGGGTGAGATTAAACTTACTTCTTGCATGTTAGATTGCTGTATTTTTAAAAATCAGAATGGAATCACTTGTTTTTGCAGTTGTGTAAATTTGTTTCATTGACTGTGATATTCACTCGTGAGATATCTATACTTGAGAATAGATCTTTAGATGTATCAATATGCATGCTCGAGCGATCATTGTTCAAAATTCGGCATATATAGATATCTGCAACAATAGAGCCAATTCAAAGATATACCGTACGATATCTGCGTGAGAAAAAAAGGAGGAGACCTGGCATCTGCATTTCGATGAATAATACAATATTTTTATAGGTCTATTTTCTAGTTTTTCAAACCTAGTGAAATGAAATCATCTTCAAGATGTGTGTAAAGATTTCAGAAACAGCTAACGTTATAACCAAGAACAAAAGGAAATATGGGTGTGAGATGGGTGTGAAATTGACAATAGGTAGTTGCGAGCAGGCTGAGGGAAAACAGAATTGAAAAAAATTTAAAAACAGACATTTAACTCGAGACCAATTCAACTGGTCTCCCTTTCTAGCAAGCATTTCGCTGGCCCACAGAATTTGAACCTAGGGCTAGATGGAAAGGTTTTCCAACTCATTGAGTACGTCTCCCACGTTGTTCTCAACGTGATCAAACGCCAACGTCAACCTTGTTTGCAGAGTAGTGATCTCTTTTATCCACTGCGATCGCTCGGCCTCTCCGCCTTCAAACAACCTTTGAAGTCGGCTTTGGGTCTTCAGGCCAATAGGAATCCCGAGTTTCTTGGCGCTAAGTTGCAATGCTCTTGCGTACATTTTCATCGACCAGAATTGCTCGCTGAGAGTGCAAAGCATATTGAAAAGCTTTTCGTATTTGCTGCTATCAACCTGGCGTTTTGGCGCACTCTCCGCTGGGATTTCCGTGGCCCCAGTAGAGGTCGTATTATCTTTTGAGGGCTGCGGAGTCGTACTAGAGATGAATGCTTCCATTGCTAATTTTGAAGCTATTACCGGGCCTACCAGCATTGGCTCCGGTAGCATTTCCAAACTGTACTTGCCTTCAAATCTTTCTAATACCTCGTACATGGCTAATTCCGCTTCGAGGGCCAACCTTTTCGACATTTGGAGAAAATCTGAAAGCTTTTCGGGGTCTTTTGTGGCCACAGCAGAGGAATCCAGTGGGGCATTGTGGATTTCAATGAGCAGATGGGCGCATACAATGCTGGGGAGGGTCGCAAGTAGGTTAGGGATGATCATAGTTTTAGATATCGTATCACACACCGACAGGCAACGGGGAATCGATGACTTACTGTGCAGTTGCTGTAAAAACAGAGTTATCGCTCATTTTTAAACCTTCTGGTATACTATTTTTCCATTCCTCGATCTCCTTGTATAAATTCAATTTATCGTCCAAGGCTACAGGCCTTACTTCTTTAGTCGCCGTAGTTTCCAAGTCAGAGAATTTGTAACTTATCCTGCTCAGCTCCGAAAATACCCGAGTACCTTCCCTGGTTCGGTTAGGCTCCGCAGGTTGAGTATACGGGTAGGGTCGCCAATTTTCTTGTGTGGGGGGTTCAGAGTTATCAGGACTGGGAATCGCGTTTTCATATAACGGCATGTTGGGAATATCCATTAATGGTCTACTTTTATATATGAGAGAATATATGCTAAAAATCGGGGCATGTGAGTGAGGTCCAATCCAAATATAAACATTCGAGTGTGTGTACCATGATAGTCTAAACACGCTCCAAGTGGTGGCCTGTATTGCCCGTTCCATCTTATCCGTAGAATTCCCAGTCGAGCGATCCGGTGCTTTACCCTTGAGGGATGCCTTGGATGCTTCTTCTCGTTCGGCGAGCAACCTTTTAAGGAGACTCACACAGGTTTGGTATAGCATCCAGCCCAAGTTATCCATCCCGTCAATGGAAATAACTTCGGAAAGAACCAGTCCGCCTTGGATAGTAGTTAACGTGGCGTTATCGTGTTCTTGATGCCATATCTCCATAGCCTGTTGCATAAAACGATAGCTAAGGGTGTTGGGATTGTGCGGGTCCGAGCGGATTGTCATCCTGTTTGAATAATGCTTTTTCGATCGAGTTATCAATTAATAAAACCCACACGGAATCGAAAAATGATGTCTCGTCGTTTCCCCGATCAAACGTACAATCGTAAAAGGTAGTCAATGTTGCTCTTGAGGTGTATCGGGACTTACACAAGCTAACGACAAAGAAGCGTTGGCAAGCAGCGGGGAGCAGAGGCTCGTATCCTCCTCGCGCATAGCTTCGAGGAATATATCGATATCAAAGAAATTCAAAGCGATCGCATCCCAAGTGATGAATGAAGAGAAGAGGTGCGAAAACAATTCGTCATCATCGATCACTGTGGTCCAAGGAGCCGCCTTCAAATCGTAAAGGGGTCTGTCGTCTATGACACCTAGTTCCATTTGTTTGGGAACGGTCTGAGTTGTTTCTTCGAGATAGGTATTCGCTAGCAGCGTCAGGTCTGTTGTAACGGGTTCCGGAGAGATATCACGGGTTGGCAAGATATAATTGCCATCATTGCGTATGAATAGCAGCACTTCTTCCAAGGAGACACCACTTTTAAGTAAATTCATAGTCCTTTGCAATGCCGGGCTAGTGGCTTTTCTGATATGGTCGATTATCTCTTGATACTTTTCATTCTCGGCAGCTTGCCATGCGATCTTTTGTCGAAGTTGCGATCGATACTCTGCCACGTTTTGAGTATATATGCATTCTTTCTCGAGTTGTTGGCATCGTGAACACGTCGGTGTTTCTCCGCTGCACTAACAGTCGGACTGTAACTCAGTTTCGAACTCATGAATGCTATACATAGAGCAACTAGGCTCAAGTTGGGGGCCGTCATTGCGTACCTTTATCTTCCTCTGCCTGCAAAGGTCACAAGCCTTGGCAACACTGCGTTTCACGTTGGGTACCTTTCGGACAGCCCACCTGGAACGCTCGCTCGAATGGGCTTCAGTTGCGGGAGCGAGAGGTGCATACCGACGTTTCGTGGACATGCTATCCAGGACCCTTTGTAGTGGAAGATCGATGTACGTTTGGTTTGGGGGAAGGGCGAGGCTAAGAAGGGCCAGGTGCGAGTTTCAGCCGGAAAATGGGTGTGGTTGACATTCCTTCCAACGGCTGACGGATTTGGTTCGCATTTTAAATTTAGACTTTAAATTAGCTTTTGGCGGCCTCTGACGGTCACGTGGTATAAACAGCAAATGATTTAGTCCTCCGTATCGTGGTGTTTTCTGATTTGGATACGTCCTCGTCGTAAAAGTTGACCGAAAGTTGGTTGACGGACCCACACCGTATCACAAATCCGTTTGTACGGATATAGGCACCGAGACGCTTGATTGGCAGAGACGACGGGGTAAAATACAACAGCTCATTTTGTGTTGCCAATGGTAGACGAATCGAACGCCCATATTTATGTAGGACGGTATATATATCTAGATATATAGACTAGGAGAAGACTGCATTCTTAGGATTCAATCAGCCAAGGCATTTATATTTCCCACCCAAGAGGAAACTCTAGAGAGGGTGCAAATGCTACTAAACTTAGCTAAATTTATAAAAGACTCGGAGATGTTGAGATGCCTTCGAACGCGTATGTAGAGGAATATAATAATGTAGTAGGTTATAAGGGAAGAGATATTATAATCATATGGCCATGGGGAGAGTCTACAAGTTCATCTTTAAACCCTTTGACCATAGCTGCATTCACCAGCGTCGTCTTTTGTCGTTTCGGTCTAATGCCGACTATACGTATATAACAATTGCGAGACCAGAAAGCCCCAGAGTAAGCTTAGTACCACCACCATCATCCCATCTTTTCCATCACATAGCATCTCATATGCACCTCGAAATTCACCATAATCTAAGAGATCTCGCCCCACCAGCGGAATAGATATGACCTAAAACATGCAACTGCGGTTTTACGCGCCACAATTCTAGCTCGCTCTGCTCTTTCCTAGGACGTTGCTGACAACAGACGTGCCCTTGAGATATGTCACGCTAGCTCTTCCGAGCCACAAATTCAGAGATAGAGGGAGCAAAAGTGCCTTTGTTTTTGTAATTTGGGTCGAGTCATATTTCGTGGTTTCCAGCAATAACGATTTTGTATTCACGTGGAAGAGGGTCTAGCTAGCGCTAGCCAGTCAACGACCTGTTGGACTTCTTGAAAGGTACCCCAATCTGTCAGATCACCGGCGACTCTTATTATTTTATCAAGACACTGTTTATCGAAGATTCTAGGTTCGATTTGAGGGCATATAGGGTTTCTGCGATATGTCTTTTGATTTTGGGGGATTTGATAAATTTCGATATCTCTCACACCTGGTTGGAGTCTTACAGTTGAAAATGGCATTGATGCCAGCCATCTTTGTTGATGATAATAATAATAATAAATAAGAGCTCTGAGATATGGTTTCTAAACTTTGAGATATGGTTTCTAAACTTCAGTCTTATATCCAGACGCTGTTATAATATATATATGAACAGCCTAGGCCTGCAGCCTGGCCGGTAAATTGGTCGCGGTGAGTATAATGACCAGCTAAAGCTGCAAAACAACGCGCGCCTGGCAAAGTCTTGGCGTTTTCGACCCCTCCAACGGCGACGACCAAACAACACCTCCTGGCGCCCCTGCAGGAACACCGCCAGCTTTGAGCTTCAAACCGACAGCAGCACGCGTATAAGAGACGGGGCCAACTTTACGGATCACTAAAACGGCCACCGCACTATTCACTCATTTTTCGAATGCCAGATGGCGTACATTTCCGAATCTAGACTACCTGTTCCTGCTAGCGTTGACCAATCCCCTGCCCAAAAGGTAGAAAGGAGCTAGAAGCCCCCCGAAGTACCTACCGACACCATGTCCGGGCTTGCCATCGGCCAGTACGTCAAAGGTGGCGAGGGCCAGACCGGTTACGTCGCCTTCATCGGGACTACCAGTTTTGCGCCGGGAGAATGGGTTGGCGTGGCGCTCGACCGGCCGATGGGCAAGAACGATGGTACCGTCAATGGCGTGGCGTATTTTGATTGCAAGGGACCGAAATATGGACTGTTTATTAAACCACAGAATCTTAAAATTCTGTCGGATCCGATTGCTACCGCAACTAGCTCGACGCCGACACCCGCAGCTGGGTTGAGTAGAAAGGCATCTCAGACGTTCAGCGGGGCAGGTGGGAGACAGTCTTTGGCCGGCGTCCCTGCTTCGGCGCCGTCACCGGTTCCGCCACGGAGAACTAGTACAATACTCAGTCCGACTCCAAAGCCAGCGCCGGGACTTGGAGGGGCTAGATTGAGCGGTGTTACGGTGGGTATTCTCCTCCATATGGTCCTGGTTGAGAAGATGACTAACGGTTGTAATAGTCACCTACAAAATTTGCTCCGCGTGCTGTTTCCAGCGCACTTTCATCAGGTGGCAGTACGAGGACGTCAACTCCAGTGGGCGGTAGAGCGGCCTCTGGAAGCACGCCTCGTCCGCCGTCGAACACCGCGACTCGCAATAGCATAATGGGACCGCCTGCCCTCCCTACCACTTCTTCTGCGGCGATGGGTACCCGACGAGCGTCTCTTGTTTCTCCAACAAGCACAGCTCCACCCCGGACACCATCTGTTTCTTCTGTTGGCTCTAGAACAGGAACCAGTCGTCCCCCTCTGAAAACTGCGGCTTTAAATGTGAGCAAAAGGGCGAGTATAGCTAGTAGCTCCAGCGGCAAATCTTCACCAGAAACCACCCCGACGATTGGTAGGCGCGGGTCGAGGCTGAGTATCTCTGGTGAATCGAGTAGCGCTGCTACTGCTGCTCCTCCTGCTGATAACAAGAGGACAGGGTTACCGACCATGAGGGAGTCAGTTTCGCCGCAGCCGGGGTCTGGATTGTCGTCCAAATCGAGCTCTGCCCTGACCAAAGAAATCGAGGATCTCAAATCTAAAATTCGGTTACTAGAAAAGAAGAGAATGGAGGATAGGGACAAACTGCAGGCGATGTCGAGGATTGAAGCGGAAAAGGATAAGTATGAGGTCATCATACAAAAGTTGCAGACAAAAATGCAGCCGCAGCAGGCCGAAATCGCGGAGCTACGGCGACAAATCAAGGATCTTGAAACCCAGCAGGAAGACCTTGAGAACCAGAAACAGGAAAATGAGATGATCGTTGAAATGGCGACTCTGGATAGAGAGATGGCGGAGGAGAATTTTGAAGTCTTGAAGACCGAAGTTGCGGCATATAAAGCTAAACTTGAGGAACTGGAGCTCGAGGTTGAGGTTTTGCGTGAGGAGAATGGAGAATTGAGCAAAGGCATGTCGCCGGAGGAGAAGACAACAGCTGGATGGCTCCAAATGGAAAGACAAAATGAGAGACTCAAGGAGGCTCTATTGCGGTTGAGAGATGTGACAATGCAACAAGAGGCTGAATTACGAGATTCTATTAAAAGTCTTGAAGAGGATAATAATGATCTCGTACAATATAAAGGTATGGTTCCATCGATTTCTATCCACTTAGAATGGTACTAACTATTAATATATTTGTTTAGAACAATACGAAGTAACTCGGGAGAAGATTTCGCAAGCCGAAATTGTTATTGAGGATCTCCGCTCTCAACTAGATAACGCTCTAGGAGCCGAGGAAATGCTGGAGGAACTCACCGAAAAGAATCTCAGCTACAGCGAACAAGTCGAGGAACTAAGAGCAACAATCGAAGATCTCGAGAACCTCAAAGAGTTGGCCGATGAACTCGAAGTCAACCATGTTGAAACTGAGAAGCAAATGCAAGAAGAACTCGACTACAAGGAACTTTTGATCTCTGATCAAAAGAAGCGAATCATGCAACAGGATGAAATGTTCTTGGATTACGATCACACTATTGCTAGATTTAGGGAGCTTGTTATGAGTCTGGACAGCGAACTGGAGGACTTGCGTGCTTCACACCAACAGAATACCTCAACTGCGGAGGAAATCTCGAGCAGATCCAAAGCGGTCATGGATCTCAACTTGAAATTACAAATGTCGGCGTCTAAGGCTCAGATAAAAACTATAGAGCTCGAGCTTCGTAAATTGGAGGCACAGGAGGCAGCCGAACATCTTGAAATGGTACAGTTGTACTTGTCCGACTCTTTCGACTCTGAGAAGCAATCTATTCAGGCTCTTCTGAGGTTTAAGCGAGTATCTTTCAAATCCCATCTACTGCACTCACACGTCAAAGACGCTTTGAATGTCGAGTTTGAACACAATCAGGAAGATCGAGCGCTCATCGCATCCGATATCTGCGATAAACTCACTTGGGTCAACGCCATGTGCGACAGATTCGTTCATTGTATCACCAGTGCTTCATCTGGCCAATTCGAGAGATTCAGAGGCGCCTATCTCGAACTAGAACCCGTGGAACGAACGCTGAACATGTGGATCGATGCAGTTAGGAAGGACGAACTCAAAGAAAGACAAGTTGCAGATGAGCTATCTAGAACATTAGCACTGATGACACACCTTGGCGAAGTTCACCTGACGAATGATCTGGAGGGATATGCTGAAAATGTTCACATGAAACTCTTGATGATGTTGACGTATCTCGAGTCGTCTGCTTCTTGTTTTGACTTCCAGAAACAGATACTCGTTGACAAACTACCTCCTACACCTGATGAAGGCGATATGACAACACACTTTATGCGTAAAGCTGAGGGGTTGATCGGTAATTGTCGCAGTGCAAAGGTAATAGTTACGAAGAGAGTCATGCAGTCTCTTGAAGAACTGAAGGCTAGATCTTTAACTTTGAGACCCGATACGTACGATCTCTTTGAACGATGTGAGGAGATGTGCAAAAAGCTGGCAGAGTACGCACGGGGATCTGGCGCGGATCTGTATAATCTACTCTTTTCACCTGGAAGAGAAGAACCCTTCATGTTTAACGAAGTGCAGAGCGTCATGTACCGATCTACGGAAAAGCTGTTGGGTCTGATAGATTCAGATCCCTTCCAGAGTTGTGGTAAAGAATTGAAGATTCTTACCGACGCACTCAACGAACTCGTTTCCGTGGCGGGTGATCTCGATATGACGGTTGAGTTTGAGCGTGGGCTTCCGCCGTGGGTCGTCAGAGCGAAGGAGTTGAAGAGTAAGAAGACTGCGACTGTGGACGTTGAGGAGGAGATGAGGCGGTTGAAGGAGGATTCTCATTCGAGGGCTACGCAGATCAAATTACGGGTAATATTATCCTTCCCTACTGTTTATCGGATGATAATGTATTAATCACTTTGTGCGTCGAATAGGAACAAGCGCTCGAGGAATCGGCCGTCCGTATCGAGCACCTCGAATCTCGCATTCAAATTCTTGGTAAACAAGCCGAGAAAATTGAAGAGCTTGAGAGGAACTTGGTGGACGCGGGAACCCGTGAGAAGGAATTTACTGAATCCCTGGACTCACTCACGGAGGAACTGCAAAACCTTGAAAACGAGGTCACGAAATGGAAGAAGATCGCGAGTGAAGCCCGACCTGTGGATGAAAATGATAAAGCTGGGCGTGATAGAGCTGTTGCTACCGCTCGTGAAGTCGCAGCGTTGAAACAGGAGATCGAAACTTTACAAGGCGCGACAAGATTCTTAAGGGACGATGCGAGAAAGGCGAGAGATTCGGATGTCACGCTTACGAATTCTTGGTTGTTCGAGCCGTTGGTACCGACTGGTAAAGGGCTCGCGGAAGATCAGGCCCGTGACGAAGACCTGACTACCGAGGGACGAGATTTAGTCAACGAGTTCCTCGGGTTTACTACCTCCGCGAGCGTGTTTGATCTGTCAAAGGCGAATAGAAGCGGACATAGGAAGACATCGGAGACTCCGCAGTATAATTATATCAAACAGCGGGAGCGGTATGAGAGTGTGATAGCGTGGAGAGATAGTCTTGTCAATCGCGGGAATATTCATCAGGATCGGAAGGAGGAGAAGTGGCCGAAGAAACCGAAGGGGAAGAGACAAGATGATATGGTTAAAGTTAGGTTCCAGTTGCCGTTGGCTTACCTGGAGCAGTTGAAGGGGGTTGAGAAGGTGAAGGCATTGGTGGCGAGTGCGGAGGGTGAGCCGCTGGAGGTTGAGAGGGTAGGAGATTTTGAAGAGTTGATGGGAGAGGATGGGGTTTTGGCTATCTAGGTGGGATTTGGGTATATCGATATTAGCGAAGTTATGGTTTTTTTTGTAGTTAAATTAAATCTGAGGCGGGTTACTATTCCAAAATTTAAGATATATTGAGGCTTATAGGAAACGAAGAAATATTTTTTGTCATTAACCAACGATATCAATTTGGGCCGACTTAATAACGTGAGATACTTGGACATTGTGTGCGGCTTGAGTATCGAATGCGGCGCCGCACTTGGATCCCTGCGCTAACCGCGGCAGAAATTCACATTGCAACGCAAAATTTCTCGCATCGCGTTTAACCCTTGCCGCGATCAGAAACCTTCGAATTCCCTCTGGTCACGCCACTGGTTCTCATCTCTTCATACTCTTTACATATCGCAGGTATTAAAAATCCAGCAAGATGCATCCGTCGCGAGTGCTACGAATGCCAATGTAAGCCTGATCCGACATATCTGTCCCCTGATTGACGCCTGTACTAACATCACTTTTTAGTATAAAGCGATCCTCATACTACAACCCGGACTACCGACAAGGACAGTCGCTCATCCGTGCGAGAAGTCCGTATTTGATCAAGAATGCCCTGACGGGGGTGGGATTGGTGGCTTTTGTCGTCAGCATATGTGCGCATTCTTCACGAGATCGATAACGTTGCTTTTACCGGGGGCTTATGGGATAGCTAATCGAGAGATGGGAATAGATGCATATACGATACATGCGATTAAATCGGAAGATTTCGCTGAAGCTGCGTTGCCGCCGAAGAAGGAAGATATCCTGCGGGATACCGCTGGGGCCAAGAATTCTGGGGGGACGGGATTGAGACCCTGATTTCCTGCGTGGTATAGATGGTGACCATCTCGGGCTTTTGCTCTTGGTATATCGAAAAATTCTACATTTTTCAAAGGAGAGCTATCTAGGTGGAACTCGCTTGACCTTTATTGTCCAAGGGTCAACAAGGATGACGAATTCTAGCTGTACATATTGCCCTGTCTCTGCTGATTAGCGAATTAAAACCGTATATATTTTGGAGTTTATCTCGTAGTACAAGGAGGTAATCCGGTATATAAGAAACATTTTTAAATCGAAATGTTTTCAGTGATATATAAAAGCCTGCTATTGCGTGTTGTCGGTGATGTCAATGGAAGCAAATAATTTAGGTAGATGAAGACTAGATCCATAGAAGGCATGTTGAGAATATATACATTTATGTATCCCTATGTTAAATCCATAACATTGGCCGTGTCTCGTTCCGTTTTCCACTTATAAATGAAATCCCTGAACAATATCGTATTTACCATGGATTATCGCTCGGCTCTTACGGAGATTCCGAAATCTAATAGTAATTTCAACTCGATCGCATCATTCGTCCAGAGTGGATCGTATGTTGGGATATCATTCTGCTTTACTATTATATGTTCAAAATAGCTTATGGATAATATATTTAGGTCCCATAGCTTAAGGATAAGTGATATATCGGCGAAGATTCTTCTGCATGCAAAAAGCATACACTGAACATGAAGTGGAGATAGGATCGGAGACCCTGATTTCTCGATATCGCGAAGTACCCTTTCGAGGCAATTATGTCTGGGATAGTCGCTGAAAATGCTTAATGCCATTTCAAGTACCTCATATAAGTCTAATGTTATTTCTGGATGTAGTAACCGAATTAACGCTACCATCTCAAAGTCTTCTCGCAGATAAAAAACTGGTAGTAAAGCTCTGCAGGCCGTTAATATAGATGGAAGGTTTGTTGAGAAAAGCTTCAATAGATCTTTTCTGGCCTTGAATGCATTAACTTTATCCAAGACTTCTCTGATGAATTTACCTTCAGGGCGAATGATTTTGTTGGAAATGTTGGAAATGATAGATCTCAGTAGAGAATAATGAGGGGTTGGATGTTTGTTGCTAATCTCAGCGCCAGTGCTGGGTCGCTGGGCTTTGAGGTACCGGCTTAGAAGGCCATCTAGTTCCCGGCTTGTTTGCCAGATGGGCAATCTCTCGACTATCGCTAGTGGAATCTTTCTTTTGTCGATTGTGAAGTTTGAGATTTCCCAGGCTAGGGGAGTGCCAACATGGACCAAAGACGAAAAGATGGAATCGTGATTATTATGAATGAGAGTGTTATCTGAACGTTTTGCTATCAGAAATAATATGCGAGACTGATATTTATATAATAACACAAACCTTGTGGAATCATCCTTTCAGTAAAAGTAATATTTCGTGAAGCCCACTTTCGGATCTTCTCGTCAGATACTTCCACCTCTCTGTTTAATACAATCTCCGACACTTTCCGAGACCTTTCCCGAGTGAGTATCTCCCCGTAAGGCTTCCGGTATTCTTGGTGAGTAAGCCGCTTTCTGCGCTTCCATTTATTCAGGCGATCTCGAATTTGGTATGTTCTATAGAACCCAAAACGGTGGAAGTCAGCGAGCGACTATGATGTAATACTATCACGGGAAAATACCAAATAGACCTTATAATGAAACATACGTTATATTCAACTGATATACTTGATTTATTTCAAGTGTTATATCTTGAACTGTCTTACGCTTCGCTGTATATAAGAACTCAATCTCTCTTTGGATTTCAGGATCGTCTAGTTTGTCGCAACGTGGGGCCCGTTTTCGTTTCGTGGGTTGCGTTATAGCGACATCCATGGCACTCGCCATT
This sequence comes from Arthrobotrys entomopaga, assembly GCA_012184315.1. Lineage (NCBI taxonomy): Eukaryota > Fungi > Ascomycota > Orbiliomycetes > Orbiliales > Orbiliaceae > Arthrobotrys > Arthrobotrys entomopaga. Next base: position 172,513 of record LDDX01000037.1, read on the forward strand.
GTGGGAGTATTATAAGATTACGTGTAATTAACGATGGCGAGAGCCTTGAGCTCACACGAACAGCGTTATTTACTATAGCTAAAAGAACTATAAATGAAGTGACTTGAAATTTGGTTTGTGGAGTGTGCTCAATGATTAGAAGACATGAGGAATTTTGGCTTGAAGATGGGGGTGATCAAGCGTTGGGGAACGGGACCTGGGGGCGGCCTCTTATAGAAAGTTCGAAACCATCAATTCATTCGAATTTGCAGCCTCGTGCGAGCATTCGACACGAAATCTATCAGTTCAACGGATTGGCTAGAATCGCTTTCCGTTAACTTTGCTTGCTTTTTCCTTCTGTCTTGATGCAGGGTTTGCTTCATGCATTTTGGGCTCCAGATCCGAGACCATCCAGATCCGAGGATACAGACAAGGCTTGGGAGCATTGAACGGCAACAACCATACATTTGCTGAGCTTGCGAAGAACCAGGAATGGTACACAAAAGAATGGGATATTTGCGGTTGAATAAATCTTGTCTCATAAACCAAAATCTAGATATGAGAAGAGAAGGTTGATTGCTCCAGATACATATGATACAATGGTGTGTTGTATGTCAAAATAGAATATCTGATCGGTTTATTGTTAGTAGAGATATAAAATCTGGGTATAAAAAACCGTCTATGAAAAGTGCATTGCTTAAAGCTAAAATGACCATCCTGTATAAGACTAACAAAAAGGATCTCAGCTCTTCCCGCCTTGACCGTGCACCATAAATGACTCTCCACAACCACACTCCTCCTCTGTAGTATATGTTAGCCCATATCCTATAGTACAATAAAATCAACTGGAGTAATGTTACTCACTTATATTTGGATTCTTGAAAACAAACCGCGCACTCAATTGATCTTCGACCCAATCCATCTCGCTACCAATGATGCTGAAAAGTGCTTTGCTATCGATGAAAACCTTGACACCATCCTGATCCACGACTTCATCAAATCTCCCAGGAGATTCAATGTACTCCAGGTGGTATGCTAGGCCGCTGCAGCCTTTGTTCTTAACACCGACCCGGATCAGCTTTGGAGGTGTTTGTTCCGTTAGCGAGCGAATATGATGGACAGCTAGTGGAGTCAAGGTCATCGCTGCCTTTCGAGGTCGAAGCTTGCGAGGAGTATGAGAAGTTGTCGACGAAGCGGACTGTGAAGGCTGAGAGGTTGGTGCATCTGTTGAGGCCGGACTTGCCGATTCCAATGCTGGTTGCGGCTTGTTTGCTGCCTTTCCAACCTCTAATGGCGAGGAAGTGAACGGTGGGTGCTTTCCATCTACCGGTCTCTTCGTTAGCTCGCTTTCGGGAGCGTTCTTGTTTCGAGGGGGTGCTGGATCAATGGCTGGCATGTCGAGTGTTTCGGGACGATAAGGTGTCGCCGTTTGGAGAGACCTCCGCATACACGAAGCACATATCGACGGCAGCAGGGGATGCGGTCCGGGTCTGTATCGTGATTTGAGGGAGGATGCGAGAGATCTTCGAGTCGCAGAGATGAAAGGCGATAGGCTTCGAGGTAGCGACATCGTGAGTGGGATCGGGTCGTCACCGATAAGTCGGAGGTGCTCAAGAGAGGTTCCTGAAGGCCTTAGTGTTATTATATACAATGTGACGAGCTCGGGGAGGTGGTTTAGGTAGGGGAGCGATGGATTATATGTACATTGAACGAGCGAGCTCGGAGGGAAGTGACGGAGGCCAGAGGGTGGCATCGGAACAAGCACGAATCCTTACAAATCCGAATTTGGTGACGATGTTGGCCCGTGCGCCGTGCACGCTCCAGCCAATCAGAAGCTGCGCGTTGTAATCCCACGTTTGACAACACATTTGTGGCTATGGATCATATTCTTCTTAAGTGCACTTGCGCATGCCAAAGTTGCAACTGGACTGGATACTCGAGTGTTTACCTAATGAAGTGTATATGTTTAATCCAATGAAATACTTTAATAAGACGAATAAATCGATCGAATCCTCAAGTGTATCAAGTCGGGTTGCTCTTTGACTGAAAACCAGTCTACAAGCAGCCACCAGGCATCAATGCGCATTTATACATTTACGCAGTGGACTGCTTTGTAGAAAAGCAGTGCACCTGTGTATAATTACTTTTGCTCCAATCTTCGCGTATCAATCTCTTTTATTCAATGGATTCAGATCAGGAACCTCTTTTCACCATCTCTTTTATCATATACCAAGCAGTTGGAATAGCCTAATCAGAATATATTCGAATAAAGACTCTTCAAACATGGGTGGCTGGTATAGCACCAGAGGACGAGCTATAGTACGGCATTGTAATATGACTATTATTCTATAGAGAAAAGTGTTTAATCTAGATATAAGAAAATGTCTATGCAAAATTGTTCGGCGTGAAATATCTGTAGACGGAAGAGTGCGTAAAGTGGTCTTGTACACAGACGTCGCAGAGAGCGTAAGACGTGAAGCTATTTTATTCTATATATTGTGATTTAGTGTGCAGGACTTGGAGTCAAAACATAGCAATGTTATTATAAACACCAAGTCAGAATAAAAAGAACAGGGGAGCAACAAACTTTCTTTCATCCAGTTACCTCCGCTACTTCTCTCTCTGCGCCTCTGCAACGGACACACCTCTATCCCACTATTGTGGACAAGTTGGTCAAAACTCAATCCCGACTGTCTGAAGAACCCTCAAATTTAAAAAGATCAAAATTCCAATTCTTAGGCAGATAACTCGAGCAGTCTCCTCGGTGATTGATACGACGAAGTACTTCTATACCTTTCCGTTGCCCCGAGAATCCTACACAAGAACGTTGCAATTTTACAAAAAAACCACCACTCGTGAGTAAATAAACCCCTCCTCGGAACCTCACAGTTATATCCATATCTAGCAAATCAGGAAGGTTTCAACAACCTGAGGACTGACTAGAACCAAAATCAGTAGAGATAATTCCAAGATGTCACACAAGACAGCCGTCCAGACTAGAAATCAACGAGCCCGAGATTTGGCCGTCTCGCAGGGTACAAAGAAGCCCGACGGCCCTCACTCAGTACTTTTCATCACCGAGCTCTTAGAGCGAATTCTTTCTCTTGCTGCCTATCCGGAATCAGAAGACGGGGATGATGAGGCAAAAGTAGCTAGAGAGGCTATCAAGAATCTCTGGCGCAACCTTCGACCGGTATGCAAGTTTTGGAAGACAGTTGTGGAGACGTCAACGTCCCCTCTCCTCGCAAGCTTGTCATTTACTGCAGAAGTCGCCGTTGGTGATAACTTTACAGCCGCACAATCCTTCTCAATCTGTCCATTGACGACTAATTTTGCAATGCGAGCTTGTCACTGGGAGCTCAACTACTGGGGAACAGGCTACGGAAATGTCAAAGGTGACGCCCCGGGCTGGACCTACAGGGTCGTGGATAGATACCGCTGGGAAAAACTTCCCAAGAGATTCGCCACGTACCCTACGGTTACGATAATGCGTGCCCTAGCCAGTCAAACCGCTATCACAAAGAAACGCATCAAGATGGTCAACTCAGCCTATCTCAGACAAAGACGAACAGAAGTCACATGGGACGATACAGACAAATATTGGTTTTTCGAAACTGAAAATATGATTACTGCGGAGAACTTTATTGCCTTCACGTGTGCTATCTACGAGGCTGGGGGACCAAATTATACTACGAACGTGGAAGGGCGCACAGCTTTATTTGTCCGTGTTGAATTTCTGGGCCCGAATGAAGAGATCGTTGGGCACGTGGACGTCCCATGCGGACGAGGCGAACTACCTTACCCTCGTTGAATGTATTTACTCGTTTAAAGGTATCATTCGGGGGATTTTTATTTGGTCGTTATATCTAAGATAAAGAAAATTTACGAATAGTATTATCAGCTTCTTACCCCAAGACTAAGTATTATCTATATCATCAATTATCTCCGTTCTTTTCCTCGTAGTCGAAATGATTATAGAAATACAGGTTATTTTGTCTTTTGCTCCTCGGTTAGTTTTATAAAGCTATAAAGGTTTCTCCGATTTCAGAGATCTGTATATAACTTTGATAATCATGATCACATGTTTCTCCGTTCACAGCATTAAGTAGGTATTGATGAAGTCAAGAACTTTAAGGACTACAAGATGCATCTAGATGTACTGGTCTGGCAGCTTTCCGACTGAGACCAACGGTGTCGGTACGTAGCGGTACTGGAATTCCAGAAGGAAACAAAACTACAAAGAGCGCTGTAATTATCTCGCAAGACAGAGCTCCAAGACAAAGCCAGATTTCCAGGACTTTGTTGGTAGACCATACATAAATCGTTAAAAAGTGGGGGTTAAAAATGTGTAAGCACTAACGTTATAACAACCAGAAGTTCGATCGAGATAACATATGTTTAGATGTCTCAATTGGGAATACTACATGATATTCGTCTCGCTAGCTAGATGCCGTGGTTATATCATATTAAAGAGAATTTTGACGCCACAGATAATACAATGCAACAATTGTATAAATCTAGTCTTGTATTGACTCTTCAGCAGGGACGCATTTATATAATTACGAGACTGCATTTAAATTATCGGCGGCAAGCACACGGTTTGAAACACACTGACGACGAAGTTTTTAAAGTTGTTTCACATTCGAATTCTCACACTTTTAGTTTCCTTTATAACCTCGTCAATTGATGTCAATTACAATATTATATTGGCCTGAAATAGAATATAGATATCACACGTGCACACCAGACGGGCCTCACGTGCTTATCATTGATGCTCATCTTTCCGAAAATGCATTGCATGATCTTTGGCCTAGATCCTGCAGCATGCTAGCCTCGAATCCAGGCGCTCGAGGCAGGGGCAGCACGCAGGATTCCGACACAAACAACACAAACACCTGCTTGCCGACTATTATAACCGCTCGACAGTCAATTAACCAGTTTAACCAGTCTTGAAGCCCAAACCTTCCCCAAAGTATGGAACCAAATTGTTGAAAAATCAATCTCTAGACATACTTAAACAATGAGAGCAGTCTCGGCACTAGAAAAGTTTAGGCGGCAGTTGGGCTGCGCCCAAACTTGTTTGCGCAACACTGCTTGGTCTAGTGCCGAGACTGTAATTCGAGACCTTGCATGCCCTCCTGTCCGCCTCGTCTCGAGGCTAGATTCGAGAATGATCGCCGTAATATATTGATATATCATTCCAACATATTTATTCCAAAGACAGCCATCTTGCTGTTACATTCACAGTGTTCATTCAGATTCATATTATAAATGGTACAGAATTATTTTTTAAAAAGGTTTATCATTTCTAGCATAAAGTCAACTGTATATCTAGTAGTTTTTGATCTTTTACTGCAAAAGGAAAAAAAAAAGAACGTTGTCTCGTAAACCAGCCGAGAGAAACACCTTCGCACAGTCGATGCAATCAACTATAATGATTCATCTCCCTCTTAAACCCTGCCCTTTTGAGGAATTTTGTCTGTATTGCCTCCGCCGCATTGAAATCCTCCATACTCGGAATGCTGCCCTCGGTCTTGCTGTCGGCTAATCGCTTTGCTAGGGTCACCTGATTGATAATCTAGTATACGTTGTAAATATATGTCAGCCATACTTCACTGCTCTGCGTTTTTTGTTTTTATAGTTAGTTGCCTTAGCTGGCTGCTTGCATGTCGACACATACATATGAAGACTCCTGCGTTTTCTGTGCTAGTTCCTCGATCTGCTTCTTGTTGAATTTAATCCCAGCCTTCGCGAGTTCCATAGACCAAATCGCCTGCGCTACCTTATTTCCCGCCTTACCAAATTCTACCTCGATCATTACCGAGCGATAGATCTCGGGTTTGAGCCAATCACCATACGATGTCGTTAAAACACACACGATGCTGTTTTCGTTACGCAGGTCGTCAATAAAGTTGTCGAGACCGGCGTAGTAGCGAGGGGTTCGGCTATATTCGCTCTGCGCCATACTATTAATAGGCTCTTTCAGGTGCACCAGTGCTCCCCATCGATGGCTAAGTTCATACATCCATGTCGAAGGAGAGTCGTGAGCATTGGATAAGGGCGAGATCTTGAGTTTTAAGATTGTATTAGCCGTATTTTATGCCCTGGAAGGGGGAACAAACATACAGTGAAGAGAGGGCGTTTAAACTCCTCCGCCATGACCTCGACTGTCCAACTCTTTCCCACGCCGGTAGGACCACTGCGCCTCTGATTAGCAGGAGTGTAACAAGACCACGGGGGGGAGAGGGGGGGGTTAGGGGGGAAATGCGAGCGTGGAAAGAAACATAAAAAGAAAGAGGGCACACGTATTGCGTACATAATAAGGATAAGCGTCGATTCCTCACGATTGAAGCTGATCTTAGCGATTGCAGTGGCCGAGTCCAAATCCTTCCTTACAGTCTCCGAAACCAGGACATTCTTGCCGACCGAGAGATCGCGCCACTCCACGGGACGAACCCGCTGAACGGCCACCTCGCCTAAGAGTTCTCCACCGTTAATATGTCTAACTCATTAATAAAAATGGAACATGAATTTGGCTGGCAGCATACCAAATTCTGATGTCCTCAAATTGAAAGCCGGCACAGTTGCGCTACAGATGAGTAGCTCCTCCTCGATCAACTTGTCCGGGTCTAGCCACGAATCCCTATGTCCCCGAGACAGCTTAGGCACTGCGGATCGATATTGATTCAGTTTGGTGTCGATCACGATACGGTCACCGTCCCAACTCAAAGCTTCTGCTGACGAATCGCTTAAGGCGTACCCTTCGTACTGTCGGTGGTGGTGCTTGTCATCGCGTGTTAGCTCGATAAAGTTGCGGCCCCGAGCTACCAGCTGTTGCTTTAGCTCGTCGGGGTTCTCGTGGCACAACAACGGGTAGGCAGCAAGCTCGTGCATGCTGCACACACCCGCAGAGCCCTTAATGCTAAGATTGTGCCGGTGATAGCCGTACTTGCCGTTCGCGATGCTAACGGTCTGCAAAAACAGTTGGAGCTTCCGCGCGCCACCATCGGTGACCTCGTCAAACCCCAGCAATTCTGCGCAGGTCGTCAGACCGTCCATTTTACTATATTCGGGCACCACAATGATCTCGCCTGGCACGAAGAGCGCCCATAGAAACTCGTTGGACGCGAACTTTGTGGACAGCATTTTTTTAACCGCTTCGTCGATCGGCCGGTTGAATGAGGTAGCCCAATGGACTAGCAGCTTTATTGCTGGAGAGACGATGGCGTCTTTGCAGTCTTTGCAGTGCTTGATAAGCCGGAGCATGAAGTGGTAAATGTGTTTGGCATTGACCTAGAGCGGAGCAGGTAAAAAAAAAAAAAGAAGAAGAAGAAGAAAATAATTAGCATAGTGTCTCTAATCCACCCGGTTTGTAAAGACCAAAGGGGTAATTGGATAGGTGTATATGTATAAAAGCCGAAGACTTGATGGGGACGCAAAATCTCTTACAGGGCCTTTGCCAAAGCTGATCCTTCCGTGCCAAATTTTCACCGATAACTCATTAAGGTCTTCACGCAGGCCGGCGTCGTTGATTTTGATAAACGTCTCCATATGACAACGGGTAAGGAAGGTTTTGTTGACTATTAAATATCAGAACCTGCCTTATGTGCGTGTGAGAGGAAAACATACTGTATGTCACCTCCCAGATGGTGAACGGTGCCGGCGCTGGCGATGAATCGTTTTCTGGAAGCCGGCATGCTGTCGCTACTTGATCATGCGACGACATACTACAAGGACAGAATTGAAATGGTGTGTTAGCTGCTCACTCCAGAGAGTCACATCGCGGGAAGGAAACATACGTCAACGGCACTGTAAGCCCTCGTATCTTCTCGTCGAGCGATGCTGCAGCTGCAGCTGCAGCGTCTTCTGGGGGACTCATTCCCGTGGTTGTGTGAGAGGAGGATCGCGATCGATGATGTTGTATTACACCCGCGCGACGGAAGTTTTCATGAGGTAGCGGTTGTAAGGAATTACGTGGGAACCCGGGGTTATACTATAAGAGTTCTTTATATATACTTAAGTATTAAACTTGAAGTATCTCGGGTGTGTAAGTTAACTACTTACTTAGTCTAACCTCAGCTCAGTAGCCTCGAATCCAGGTGCTCGAGGCAAAGCTCAGCTCAGTAGGTATTCTGGATCCTTGTTGCATGCCTAGGCCTCGTCTACTACTTTGCAATGCTGTGCATAATTATTAAGAGCCTCAGCGCGCCAAGGCTGTGGTATACCCGCCCCGCAATTTACCACGCGACGTGCCTAGCATTAATATTACACTAGCCGGAAAGCTGTGCAATACCGTATACATCATACCCTGGCCGGGATATACCAGTCGACAGTCTTGACTTGGTTTCAAACTAAAGGAACGCGGCACTGTACTAGTACCAGTAGTTGTCGCAAGACTCAACGGAGTAACAAGGCTGGCGCTTTGCAATTTGCCATTTGTCTGGTCTCGAAATTTGTTTCGTATACGTATTATTGTATTGGTAATTACCAAACACTCAACGCAGAGTTAGACAAGGAGACAAGGCGCACAACTCAAGTTCAAAAGCTGGAAACAGAATAATCATATTCATTGTATTGAAATATAATTGACTATCTTGGGACGGAGTATGAACAACCTCGACTATTATAAATTATAAAAGTAAACGGAAGGCCGCATGGTCCAACTATAGCTACATGTTCTCCACCCTCTCAAACTTCTCTAGATTCCGACGTACTCTCACATGTAAACCCAGCAAGTGCAAGCAAAGCCCATTCATGCATCCTTCCTTCAAACTCTACTGAAGTAATTAACGAACAACGCAGAAAAGACCACATGTTGGTTCAAACCGCCATCTCCCCTGCATGCACACATATATGCGACTTTTACTAAATAAGTATACTCTACTATTTGTTGCTGACGTCTTTGGAAGCATTAAGTAGATTGCCAAGTAGTTGATTTCCTCTGCGGCGTCTGGGTACGAGACCAGAAGATTACCAACCTTGTAAAAGAACTTGACTTGTAAAAATGGCGCAAAGCACAAAACAGTTATCTCGCAAGCCAGGTGCCATCACAAAAAGGACAAAAAAGACAAAAAGTACGAAAAAGTCTGGTCTCGAGGTTACGAAAAAGTCAAAAGGCACGAAAAGCACGAAAAACACGAAAGACACCAAAAACACGAAAAGGCCTGCAAAACTCGTTGACGATAGCATTGTTCCTTTGAGTGCAAAACCACATGCAGTCTTCTTCATCTTTGAACTTCTCGAGCTCATCATCACTTTCGCGGTGCAATCGTCCGCGTATCCAAAAGACGGAGACGATTCCACCAAGCATATCGTCAATGCGACCAAAGAGCTCTGGTGTGGATACCGCTCCGTTTGCAAATTCTGGAAAGAACTCATTGAAACTTCAACCGCACCCGCGCTCGCAAGTGTAACACTTAACTCCCAACAAACGATCAGACATGACCTCCCAACGCCAGAACTCACAATATGTCCGCTAGCTGTTCAATTCGCGACCGAAGCTTGCCAGGCATTGTGTCTACCCTATGATTGGTGGGCGGGAGAGGAGGAAATTGAGCCCCGCTGGGCCGCCAGAATGGTAGATAAATATCGCAGCAAGAAGTTTCCTAACAGACTAGCGACCTACCCCACAGTCACAGGCATGCGTGCCAAAGCCTCTAATACAGCCTTTAAATGTAAAAGAATCAAGCGCATTCATAGTGGCTATCTGAAACAAGAAAAAACGGAAGTTTCATGGGATCGAAAGGAGAGATATTGGTATTTTGAAGCAGAAGGCGGGATCACTGCAGAGAACTTGGTAGCTTTCGCGTGTGGCGTTTACGAGAACACTGGATATAATGCTGGATATGATCGTAATAGTCCGGTACTTCGTTTTGTCCAGATTGAGCTTTTGAGAGCTGATGAAGGGGTTGTTGGGCATATAGACATCCCGTGCAAAATTCCAGCCGAAATTGCACGCTTGTACCGAATGTGATTGGTTTTAACAGTTTTATGATTTTTATAACAACTATTTTCGCTAAGACTAAACACAGAACCTCCACCAAGTTTTTCGGGAAAAGGTTGACCTTCCTGGTTGGTGCAATAAATTTCAAACGAGCCGAAACCCGTCGGGATGGTTCTTATAACTGGTGGATTAACTGGGAGCCTAGTACACCGGCGCTGCAACTCTGATCTGGGCGACTGTATATTCGCACAGTCGCACCCTATGTCGAATTGCATCCTTGAAGAGTTCTCGGCTAAACAAAAAACAAAGGTTACTGCAGAAATTGAATTGGGTTGAGCAGATCAGATGAAATTTCGTGCGGGGAAATATTTGAGCTTCCTACCCCAGTATCTCTAAACATTCTCAGGTTAAATGCCAGACTGCCTGTTATATCGAGCCGCGGTAGTATATCACATTGTAACAGGTATAATTTATAATATGGACGATTTCAATGTTGTAATTATTTCCCCAATTGTGCAAATACAAATCCGCGTTGTTGTTAGGCAAATGAATAGAGTAAATCCAAGACTACAATTTGCAAAGACCTCAACGCCTCGCTTTGAGTCGAAACTAATACCTCATCTAAATTTGTGGCCCGAACTCCAACCACTGAGGTACCTCAGTGGTTGGAGACGTCGCACTATTTACGACCCGTATTTCAACTTAGCCTAATACCTTATTTTTTTATTGAAATTGCCCTTTAATTAGTTTGCTAGCAATAAGTTTAAGTTTACATTGGTTTGGAGTTTGGTATCGATCGATGTGATCCATGGATCCAGGGACTTGGATTGAGTCTATCCATGGTCGACACAGCGCCTGCCGATATCATTAGCCGAGTACAGGAAACCCTGGCACCAAGTTGTCAGTGTCGGGCCGAGATCCAGTGCCAAAGTTTATGAGATATACTCCTATACCGTTGATATTAAACCCATGGTAACAATTTTAAGGGTTAAATTCTTATTTTTTTTCGCACATTATTAAAAGTCAGGTATCAATACGTCTGGGAGTCGAGTCTACAAGTAAGTTTCGCTTAATTCGGGATATGCGGGCCATGAATTAATTGCCAACTGAAGTCTTCCAAAAAATCAAGGCTTCTATAGCCAGAGAATTCCGAAGCTTTCACGAGTCCGAAGGGCTAGGGAAATAACCCAAAATCTCTCAAATATATAAGACTTGAGAATCTCCTTGGCTCTCTTTCGAATTTCAAGTTGTCATTTGCATTTTCCAACACCACAGCTAGCTTCGCAGTTACTGTTGTAAACTCATCCAGTGCACTACAGTTTTTCTTGTCTTATATTATATTATCGTAATGCTTTCTAAGCCGGTTCGCGATATTAGCTTGGGGGGGATGCTGTTAGTAGGGGGCCTGTTAATAGCAGGCTTTTTATCAACACTTGTTACTGGCCAGGCTAGTCCTCCAGCGTTATCAGATGGCTATACCACTGCGTTTCCGATAGACCTCAGCCAAGTCTCGCTAAGTAGCAGTAGATGGGGAGATAACCAATCTCGTACTTTAAACTATATCAAATTTATCGACGTAAACCGTCTTCTTTACGTCTTTCGCAACAATCACAGGCTTTCAACTAATGGTGCTGCTAAGAACGGTGGATGGGATGACCCGACCTTTCCATTTCGAAGCCACGTACAAGGTCATTTCCTGACAGCATGGGCTCAATGTTATGCAACTTTGAAAGACTCCACTTGCAAAAATCAAGCTACGACCATGACTGCTGCATTGGTTCAATGCCAGAATAATAACGGGGCGGCAGGCTTTTCCGCTGGCTATCTTTCCGGCTTCCCAGAGTCGGACTTTACGGCTCTCGAGAAAGGGTCACTCTCCAACGGCAACGTCCCATATTATGTTATACACAAGACACTAGCTGGTCTGCTAGATGTCTGGCGTAATATCGGGGACTCTAACGCCAAGACGGCTTGTTTATCATTGGCTGGTTGGGTAGACACTAGAACGGCCAAGCTGAGCTCGAGTAACATGCAAAGCGTCCTGAATACAGAATTTGGTGGCATGATGGAAGTCCTAACAGATATATACTTCCAAACCGGAGACTCCAAATGGCTCACAACAGCCGCTCGATTCTACCATTCATCAAGCGAAGACCCACTCTCAAACAATCAGGATAGGCTCAGCGGACTCCATGCGAATACGCAAGTGCCCAAGTGGATCGGTGCCATCCGTAACTATAAAGCCACCGGAAACACCAAATATCTCGCGATAGCCAAAAACGCATGGGCGATTGTTGTCAATGCGCACACTTACGCCATCGGTGGAAACAGCCAAGCCGAGCATTTCGACCCCCCGAATGCCATTTCAGGTTATCTCACCAGCGATACCTGCGAGCACTGCAATTCCTACAACATGCTCAAGTTGACAAGGGAACTTTGGTCCACCGATCCTACCAATTCTGCCTACTTTGACTTTTATGAACGCACGTTGCTCAATCATATTGTCGCTGCCCAAAACCCGAGCGACAACCACGGACACATAACTTACTTTAGCTCTCTGAATCCTGGAGCGAAGCGAGGCTTGGGACCCGCTTGGGGCGGTGGTACCTGGTCGACCGATTATTCTTCTTTCTGGTGCTGTCAAGGTACCGGAGTCGAAAGTAACACAAAGTTGATGGACTCTGTCTACTGGTACGATAGCTCGTCACTTTATGTCAACTTGTTCATGTCGTCTGTCTTGAACTGGTCTGCCAAGAGGATAACAGTAACTCAAACCACAACTTATCCTATCACTTCAACTTCTACCCTGACGATCTCCGGCAGTGGATCTTTCAATTTGAAAATTCGCATTCCAGCGTGGACGTATAGTCCTTCCATTTTGATTAATGGAGCCTCTGCTGGAGTTACCGTGACCGAGGGCTCGTATGCTACGATCTCGCGAACATGGTCTTCTGGAGATGTTGTCACGATCAATCTTCCAATGAAGTTTAGAACTGTCGCTACTAATGACAACGCTGGTATCGCGGCTATTGCGTATGGTCCCGTCGTTTTAACAGCAAACAATGGCGCTACAACAAGACCAACACTGGATCTATCTTCTCTCATTCGCACTAGCACTACCAGTCTTACATTCTCTGGTAAGGTCAACGGCGCGACTTCCACATTTGTCGCATTCTACGAAGGCCAAAGCTTCGCAGCCAATACATACTTTACCATTACCGGTTCTCTCCCTGCCGTCTCAACGACGACAACGACTATGGGGACGGTTAAAACAACTACAACATCCACCAAAACGTCGACAACCCCAGGTACCACTTCAAAGACTACCACTACCACTGCTAACGGGGCCTGCGCTACGCTTTACGGCCAGTGCGGCGGTATCGGCTTTACCGGGCCGACATGCTGTCAGTCGTCGACGTGCAAGTACGGTAACGATTACTATTCACAGTGTTTGTGAGCGTGAAAAATGGAATTCTAGTGTAAATAAAAGGCAGATTCAAGAAATGAAACTGACTTTCTGTCGTTTTGTATATATTTGTTGTTCGTTGTATATTTACCATGAAGGTTTTATATATATATGCAGGCTCGAGAATGCTAGTGGGAAGATGAAAAATAAGTGCTACTTTCTGCTTAAAATTTACTCAAAATGGCTATTATATATAGCGCCAAATAGTGAAGCTAAACTTGGGCATACACTACGATCCATTTCTTTATTGGGGTGATTCGATCCGTATACATGACATTTTCCTCTCCTTCTCGTATAGGTAGAGTTCTCGAGGCTAGTAGGTAAAGAAATCATACCCGGGGTAAAATGCATGCCTGGAGGTTAAAATCAGGTGTATAACTACAACCACCATAAGTTTGATCATCAACGGTACAACTGTTATCGCCACCAATAATCCTGCCCATCTGCTCCTTACATAGAGAATTCTCAACAGGAAACCCACCAAGTTGGATACTGAGCGAGAAATCGGTTTGCGTTCCATCAACACTGATGACGGAAATATACGGATCGCCGATTTCGAGATATCTAAACCTTTCAGTGACGAGTTGATCACATGCCCGCGCGATCGCATCGTCGATGACACCACCGCTCGGGATTTGAGAAGGTTCTGGGATCGGAGAATCCGTTCTAACACATTGAATGGTTCCACTGGCTGTTGGGAACTGTGAGGGTGCGAGAGTTGCCTTGGCTGTGGCTATAGTGGTGGTAGAGGTTATGGTCGTGGTGCATTCGCATTTTGGCTTCGAGGCACGGTAGTCCGGGTTGTCAACACAATAACTGAAGCCATCTTTGACGGCGTTGCAATTGCGAGCGAGGGCCGGATTCTAAGTGAAAAATGGTGTACATTATTAGTTTTGAGAAACTTCTATAGTTATTAATATTGATGCTTGAGGATTGTGGATGTAGCTCACCCATTTGATAAAGTCTGCCAATGGCACATTCCCAGTGTTGGCGAGCGTGATGCAGTTATCGCCTCGGTTTGCCATAACCCAAGAGGAACAGCCGGCGAGGGTAGTCTTTTCGGTAGGCAAGAGATCTAGCAGTAAAATATTCTTAGTATCTTTGTGATATCAGCTATTCAAGGGGATGAAAACTATTTTTACTTGATTCAGGTTTGGCATCATATCCCATCCAAGATTGTTTTTCTCCCCGACGAACCGATGGCGACGCGGACAAGCCCTGTTGAATTAGGCCGGCCGCAGTAATGAGAATAGAAACGCTGCACTTCATGTTGTTTTAACTTGCTATTCTTTTTAGAGAAAATTACTGATTTTTTATCGAATTAATAGTTTCGAATAATTGATTAAGTTAGAAATCCTGTCAACCTGCAAATTTGCTGGGAAAGTGCAATATAATGGAATTGCAACTATGCTATGGCAAGACTTCTCATTTATAATATTACAAAAACCCCCTTGATCGACAGCTTCCATTGACCTATAGGCTTCCATAATCCAGTCGAAACGCGCCAACTATGTTCTGAAGAAAATCAAGGAAGGCTGGGCCGAATGATCTCGATCCATCTTGAGATCCATCCCTCCGATTGGCCTAGAACTAGTCTCACACAAAGCGGGGAATCAATTTCATAGTTCCCCGCTGCGGGTCGGGAATCTCGTCACCAATTTTCTGGCACACCGTCAATCGTTGAGTGAACCAATCAAAGCTCTTATCTCTCAATAGAATAAGATATTTTCCTGATATTGTGCGGAAAGATGGCCGGGAAGAGCCTTGTTTTGGTGAATGCTGTGCAATCTAGACCATGTAACACCCGGCCATCATGTGACACAATGCCGAAAGAGTTGTTCAGGATAAATGCAACCTCTCGTTTTTTGATGTCGCAGCCTGTGCTAATTGATTGGACATCGGAAGAGAGATAATGTCTGTTTGCTCATTTGGAATGTTTGATGAGGTATTAGATGTATCGATATCCGGGGGGAACTAGAAGCTCGAGCTAAAGTCGAGCTCTTATTTCGCGTTGTTGGGACGTGTATAGAGTGAGATCTCGACAGCGAGGGGTCGAGTAATTTGGACACTGGAGGTGCAACAATGAGGTCCTGGGAGATGGACAACTGGATCATTTCTTCATGCTTCATGAGCTCCTTCGATAGCTTTCGCTTCTAAGCTAAGATCGATTGTTCCATATCCAATAATTTTGCACTGAGACCGTTTCTCAACGTAAAAATCGGACAGCGAAAATTGCTAAGTGGAATGCAGTTACTAATATTGAATACTAATATGCTCTCTATTTTTCTCAAGTACGAGGCTCGGTGCGCTGGGAACTTTTAATTTCCCTTGAGGGACCATGAGAGGACTCGAGAAACATCAACGATGGCGTTACACCAGGTTATATGCTAGTTAATTTGGGCACTGAAGTTTATTTAATATGCGAGTGCGAAATGGGCTTTGTATACTGGACTTGCTATCTTATCTGTGCTGTGGTATAAAACCCGTCATCTCTTTCATTATGGAGATTATAATTATTACGCAAAGGATGTAAAGAATTGGTGAAGACACAAACCGATCAAAGAGAGAAAAGTCAAGAGGATTTACGAAGTACCAATACAATATATCTCCTCTCTTAGCCATCCAAAGGAATTCCAGTGGAGACGACCCTGCGGGCCACGGCGCCAGCGAAGGGTAGGCTGGAAACAAGACTAGGCACCCTTGCCGGCATGCCTTGCCAACAAATTATCGTATTCCTTATTCGCCCACAGCTCGCTAGCAGTCAGTGACACCTTCATTCAAGCTCGCAGAGTAAATAGCATCCCCGATTCTATCCTTCGTTTTTGAAAGCATGTCTGTGAGCAAGTCATTTTGGGTAAGGCTTTGCAATTTCCATCTCAACAACACGAACATCATCCGCCAAGAACAGGCCTAAAAAGGAAATACAACATCCAACGCATATTTCCACGTAGTTGTGTTCTACGCAAGGAGGACTTGCCCGACTGAAAGGAGGGATTACACTTCTCCTTCCTTAGCTCCATGCGAGGCCGGCACGCCAGTAGTAAGGTCACGTTTTTTGGCGCCATTTTTGTTATACAATAAAGCCAACACAACAGCTAGTAAGGTCTGTTAATGGCTGGAATATTCGAATATAATGTGTTTGCGCTGTGTTATTAATGTTTGTACATGTAGTACATTGTGTGTGTTATATATAATATAACTAGTTAGCCTCCTTTCAGTCAATCCATTCTAGCGTGGATGGGCGAGTAACGGTGATGGGCGTAGCCCATCAAAGTTGCAGGGCGGGATGGACTGACTGAAAGGAGGCAGGCAGGTCGGCAGGCAGTAATATATGATATATCGTTCAGTCAGTCGGGTTTACGCGGTCCGAAGGACCCTCCTTGTTTTAAGCTAATTAAGACTGTGTGCTACCTGAGACCATGCTACCTTGACCTGATAGCTAATCCTAGACTCGCTAGGCTAAAATTCCCATCTCCACGCCGACGATCCGAAATCTGACGAAACTATAATTTAGGCCTTATGTAAGCATAAAACGATACATTCTCTGTAAAATGATTCAAAAGGCTTCCATGAATCATAAGCATCAAGTACAATGTATAGACCTGACTAGCTTATATGCCAAAAGGAAAAGCCATGGGCTCATTTAAGGGTGCGAATCCGGTGCCTTTTGCAATACGTTCAACTCGTACGCCTTTCAATGTCTACCTTTAAGTGATATACCGACCGCGCCGCCTAAGGCCGCCACAGACAAAGTACGGCCAATGTGGTGGAATAACATACACGGTAAGATAAACCCTCTGATTTTCTCCCACTTCTCAGTTGGAAATATGCATTCGCTCATGAACCAAGAGTAATATTATGTAATTTTTAATATTATTGGATATTTGATAGGGACCATCCGCTTGCCAAACACCTTCCAAATATTCTACCATGGACTCATACTACGCTCAATGTTTGTAAGATTGAAAGCGAATTATTTGATGTATGAAATAATTATTATTATATATACTATCTTAGCTGTTTCTAAAACACGACTTGAGAAGCAATGCTCCTGGCATTTAAGTTTACGACATATAAGCATTGTGGATAGGTAGAGATTATTCAAAGCAAATATTCGAAGTCGGATCTATGTTTCGCAGGATATTAGCTTGTTCCCGTTATGACTTATGAGTTGACTGTGAACTGATAAAGCGATACGCACCTCAGATCACCCTTGTCTTCGATAGGGAGACCGCCAGGCCTACTATCTTGCGTAGCATCGTGAGGTTGACTTCCGAGAGCCCTTTTCTTTCTGTTTTGATCGAGGAGATAAAATCTCATGAATGCGCTACTGCAGAGATGGATGCAAACCATCCCCAAAAAGTATGCGCTTCTATTTAAAACCACCGTTTTAGAATATGTAGAAATCAAGGTAAAATATCGAATGAGCAAGTAGAATGAAACTCAACTTACCCGGCTCTGGACACTCCATTTTCGGAGGGATACAAAATCACTGTAGCAGGTACTGTAAGCCCGCTGACCAAATTTATACTTCCGACGGTAATTCCAATCACAATTGCTCGTTTGTAGAGACCTTCGCAATTGTTCGCATGCCACACCCAGGCTAGAGCTCCACAGACCCACGTTCCTGCAAAAGCAAGAAAAGCGGCTACATATTGTGCTGCTGGGTTCTCCGTTGCTAGTAGCATTGCGAAACCACATATTGAGAACAGAGAAAATGTCATCAAATAATATCCTCGCTGGTTCGTACGATCCGAACAGATGCCGACGGCGATAGTAGCAAAGAAAGCCAGAGCGACCCTATTTAATTGGTGTCAATAGAAAGTGAACCAACATACTGGTATGCATGTTTATATTTTTTTGTTGTGTTGACATGTTACTTACGGTGGTGCATAGAGCAAAGTTTGTATGGTACCTTGCGGGCATTTTGTGATGTATTCGAGATCAGACTCTGTGAGTCCGCTGAAAGTGAGGGTTTGGCATACAGGGTGGGCGCCGCTGGGGATGTTGGACAATTTCAATGCCATATTTATAGCGATTTGCCTTAGCAGAATTGCTAAACCATCTCTAGCAACCACGGTACTTCTGTATCCGCGTCTTTTGTTAGCTCAAATTATCTCTATAAGATGTTTGTGTAGTCCTTTAGAAGTGGGCTGTGGCCTTCGAATTGTGCAGGCTTACATTTGAATGACAAGAAAGAGAAAAGTTTTAATATCTGTAACGGCTTGTTTCCATGCATGGGGCCGGTACTGCTCGCTGATGTCGCGAGTAACATCGCCTGCAACATACCACGCCCGAAAGACGGCACGGTCGGCCTCGGATTTCAAGATTTTGTCATCTTCATCTGGAAAATCTGGGATAGTAAAAAAAATGATGACAGATGCGATAATAGTGACGAGACCCCATATGATCTATTGAATCCATATTCATGAGTAAGGCTCATATGACGTGCCAAAAAAAGAGGAAGTGTCGTCTCTTACAGTAACCCAATCGGTTCCAAACGTGCCTTCCAGAGGGTTTGGTTTAGAGAATAGTCCAAACTGCTTCCCCGTGTGGATTTTTAAAATCGCAGAGTTTAGAAGATTCGCTAGAGCCGACCCCAAACTGGCACCTGAATAGAACATAGATATCGGGAGTCCCAACCGCCGACGTGGATACCAACAAGTAAGATAATACTTAAGGAGCCACCGAATGTTATTAGCTATCTATTTACGGTCTTGTTTGGTTTCAAAAGAATGGACATACTAAGCATCCTGGAAATATAGCCTGCAAATTTTCGTTAGCAAAACTATCAAACAATAATAATAAAGTCGCGGACCATAGGAATGTAATCATACACCTAGGGGTATTCCGATAAGACTAAGGATATGTTAGCACTATTAAAAAAACATGGATATTTGCGTTTTCTGCACGTATGTGCGTACGACGGAATTCATGGAATACAATCCAATCGCGGATAGTTTTATTTCAAGATGCGAAATCAACTTTAAACATACAATCTTAAGCCTGCAAGGCCTTTCCAATCTTTCACAAGAGCGCAGAATATTGCTATAAGGCCGGAAAAGAAAAGTGCTGGAGCTATCCAGAATTTTGGACCAAGGCGTCTCAGCAGGACGTTCCAAAGCGGCTCTGGTAAACTGTATATATGGTCAATGATACCGTTCGATGACAAGAAGGCCCTAGAAAACACTAACGCATATGAGATTGCAAACACAAATTGAACTACAGCATAATCGGTGGACGAAAAATTAGATTCATAGACTGTAGGGTTGGTGGATGAAGCTTTAAATCCATAATGATTGCTCGTGTCTGGCGATGAAGGTTAGCTTAGTAGTACAACTCCAAAAGTAGGAATGGAGTTTTCAGATAGGAAAAAGACGACATACACACTAGTTGAACATTTGTGCGGTTCGTAAAGAGCAAGAAATAGCATATCAACAGCTATACGTAACCGCCAAAAATTAGTCCCAATCCTATTGATACCGGAAGTTCACAAACCAAGGGCTTGTGGTATACGTACAATGGGTAGAATCGTCCAATCAATTCTTTTCCGTAATATTTTCTGATCCTCTGTTTCTACGGTTGTCTGGGGCTCTCTAAGGTCCACTTTTGATTCTATCGGGGTGCTAGACTTTGTCAGGGTATCGATTGTTATATCAAAAGTCGGCGCATTCCCTCCCTTTAGATGGGACAAATCGTCGTGGCGCGGATTCATCGTCTTTCTGGGTTACTACGGACTGGGTTATCCCTGTGTGTTGTAAAGACGTCGCAACCAAAAACTCCTAGCTCTGAAGAGAATGGAATGACCATTAAAAAGTTAGAATCTTGTGAGATCCCGTCCTGGTTTTGTATTTCCAGATCATCAAAAACAGGGCCATGCCGATTCCGGTCTTCGAGCCTTGTTCGTTGTATTTAATTCAATATTCTTTGAACGCCTTGTGCTGGAGCGCTCGAGCTCGTGCCATGAAACCAGCAAGGAGACGAAGGATCAAGGCTTGGAGATTTCGATTCCCATTAGCTAATACCGCGTCGCCCATGCTCTTGCCACCCAGCTTGCAGGAGTCTAACCCATACATGTACTAGTTTTATTAGCACCAAAAGACAGCTTAGTCGCCGGGATGCTTGAGAATTTGTAATAAAAGATCCAGGTTTGCAAGGCATTTTTAGGTGGTTGGCCCATTTTCTGATTGGCCTCGCGATCGCTAGAAAGCCGACTGCGAGGGCTGAAACTTTGGGTTGGCGGGATTAGTAACACCCCGCATCACAGCCTTGCGCACAGTCACCGGTTAGTTATCGCACGCGCACGATATGTTCGATAGTTTGGTTGTTTTAAGTATTTCCCTTCAAAAGGAAACGCTGCTCGAGTTATGGTAGATGATGTTTCTTTGGTCCGGGGCATCGATATATCCCTGACCTTGACATCAGCACTCTTCCTTTCTCGTGGTTTGGTAACATCTTCTTGCATCCGACTGGCATACCTCGTACCTAAGACCGCAACTCCATCTATCGATATCGATATACACCTCAGACTCGAAACCAATATATACCATATTTTGATTAATTTGAGGCCGAAGTGCGCGGTACACCAAATCTAGAATGGAGATTTTGTCGGGGCCACAGGCTTGCTTTTCGCCCCATGAAACTCAACGATTTAGTCTTGGAAACCTCTTCCTTAAAGCGTATGCCAAACACTCGGTATTTCCTGCGAGCTTAGATGTTAGAGAAATCGAGGAACTGAAGTCAGAGTTGATGAATGCCCAGTGCATGTTCAACTACATAGAGAATGTGGCACCAAAGTACGCTAACTACGAAGAGGATGTTGAAGTGGAATGGGAGATTGCGGTGCTCCTGCAGCAGGTCGAGTATGTGTTGGGTGAGATTGAGAGCATGGAAATGCCAGACTCACCGTCAGAAACACAGCGGACGATGATATCCAAAAATCGGGCTAAGCTATGTGTTTACGTTCACCTGGCCTGTATCCATATCATGATTAGTTCTTTCGAAGAGTACGTAGAATATCCCTTGACCACATCTTCATTTTTTTTTTGTTCCTTACTGCATGAAGGGAGCGAATATAAGCGAACATCGCTAACGTCTAAAGCTAAATCTCATGGTTAGTGAAGGGAATGGCATGGCGATTCGGGTTGAAAGATTTCTTTGCGCCTTTGCTCATAGATTTCATGAACCCATATCTCTAAAAGATAATCAATTTCAAGACTGGCTGAACAAAGGACCACCTTTACCGACGTCTAATGCTCCTGATGAGACGATTCCACCAACCGGGCAAATAAAAGACCCTAAACCGAATAGAAGGGTTTTGCAGCCCCGCCCAACTGCCACGAGAATAATTGAAAACGCTACTAAGGACCCATCTACTCCAGGCCCCGCTCGTACACATACGAACGAATCTATGGATGACATTGGATTTAGAATTCTTAAACAAAACAAGGCTGAGGAATCCGAAGATTGGAAATTTCCACTTCGACACGTTCATCCAAGCGATAAGACGCTACTGCAGCGACAAATTTCGGTAGAGATCCTTGAGGAAGAACAAGGCGACGCGCATGAAGCTCTTCGAAACACATTAAGTAGGATCTTGCAATGGTTGGCTGTTTTCCCGGGTTCTGCTCCAATGAGCAATAAATTCTATTCGCCTATCTTTCCAGATATTGCTCGGGATCTAGATAATTTAGGTAGGGAGATGGTCAAGTCAAATCTCTTCTGCCAAGCTGGGGAAACCAATCCTCATACACCTATATTCGTGTTGAATCCAAGTTTCCTAGGTTGGAGCGTTCGAGAGTGGATGCGAATGTCGAGATGGTGGTTATTAAGAGTAAGTTTCGTAGAATGGTGTACACGGAACCGATAAAAGTTTACAGCCACTGATAGATTAATACCAATCATCTATAGGCGTTGGTAGAAATGGCTCAAGTACACACAAGACCCCGGCCCTCCCGAAAGTCTGTTATTACCGATCAGACATTAGACCAATACCTTACTGAAAATCAAAGAGGTCTGAATTTATACCTACCTTTATTAAAATCAGTTTGCATATTTTTCAGTTTGATAGGAGGAAGTGGTATTTGGCAGCTACTAGACGAGAAGCCACGGTCCGAAATGGAGAAGCTTGAAAAAGTAAGGAGCAAAACACAAAATTCAAAGACCTCTAAATAAAAATTGCTTGTGTATCGCCAGCCAAAGAGCGATGCTTACCAAGATATTATCCTAGGACATCCAGATGGCTTGCGCAAAAGCCGGTGCCGGAATTGTAGCATTTTTGAAAGATGTCAATACCAAGCTATCCGCCAAGTTATCCAAGGGGAAAGCGCCAGCTTCAAGGAACAATGCCGAAATCAATGCAAAAAGGAGTGGCCTCGAATTTCTCAGTTTTTTCGACGCGATTCATGCATACGAAGAACGAGACGGATTTGATACTGATAACATTGTCGTCGAGTTTCAAGTGTTCGTACCCACCCGTGCACGTGTCCATTCTTATTACTGCCCCGGAATTCATGTATGCTGATGATATACCATAGTATCGCCGCTATCACCTTTAATACTCGCGAAAGTAGCCCAATCTTAAACCCTGATGTAGCAACGTATGGATTATTGGAAATCGGTTACACGGACAGGAAACGAAATAACCCCCAAATCCGTCTACAAAACGCACGTGGAGATATCATCAAATCCGCGCCTTTGTCGCAATGGATGAAGCTAGATCATGATGAAGTAGGAGGTCTGTGAACCAATATTCTCTCCGAACCAGTATCTCGGCATAGCCTGGTTGCTAATTCTATCTGACCATTGTAGTAAAGCTTGATGTTGATGTTTGGTCAATCAGAGTTAGAGAGATGTTTGTTAGTTTTACTATTTGTCGGGATCAAGGTATGATATCTAGCGATATTGGGCATCAAAGTGGTGATAGACATTTGAGACTTACATTCAGTAGATCGTGGGGAATTTAATGATATTTGCGACAAAATCAAAGCGGGCGTATATCTAAAGAACGAAAAATCCAAATCTTGGTATGTAACATTGCACCAGATATTTTTGATTCTCTATTATATCGTAAGGCTGACTAACGTGGAACGGCTTTTTTAAAATTGACTGATTAGGTCTATCGAGGAAGCCACATATAGAACATCCCTGAAAGCCCAACCGTTGTCTTGTAAAGCGGCAAAATTGACCTTTAAAGAAAAATTACTTCCTGGAGCTCAGGGGAAAAGTCGGAAAAGATCTATCGTTATTGAACCCCGGTATCGTGGGCAAATGGGATTCTCAGGTAATAATCAAAATCTGCTCCTACGGAGTCTTGACTCCCTAATCTCAATAGCACCGGTAGTGGCAACCAGACTGATCTGTAGAAACAGTGGATCATATACCGTTCCATATGATAGAAGTTCGAGATGCTGCACCAAAGCTTACGCCGAATAGAGCAGCCATTGAAATATCTTGGCAAGATCAACCAATATCACAAGATGAATATATGTTTTCACCATACCTTGATAAGAAGTACCCTAGAATTCATCACTACCATTACGATAGTATGAACCGATTGCAGTATAAATCAAAACATATGCAAGCTCAGCAAAGGCATGGCTCTAGTGCTCGCAGGGTTTCAGCATTGGCGAATATACCACCCGAGCATTCAGAGTGTCGAATAACATGTACCCACCATCCTAAAGACTCATACTTCACACAAGATGGAGTAATTGGCGACCAGCTCCATGAAGGAAGCTCTTGGACTTGCCCGTTTGGCGAAATAGAATCCCGCAATCAAAATACAGTTGTCAGACATTGGCTTACTCTAAACTTTACGAGTAACGCTGCAGGTAAGGACAAGAGTTATCCTCTCTCAACTTCAATAAGGATACTTTGAAACCAAGCTAAACTATATATATACACCGTCATTAGACCTTCAAGAATTTTATCGATTACTGTTCCAAAAAGATCCAGACGAACTATGTCTCGAAACTCACGTCTATTCATCGTAAGAGAACCATTGAGAGATCTTTTTTCGCGGAGACACTGTTTTAATTGATACCTAGACTATCGAAACCCAGTAACTCAAAATCCAAACAAAATGAACTGCATATATTCGAGTCAGAACTCTTTTTTGAAAGACGGATTGTAAAAATAGAACGAGTTGACAATAGAGTCGACAACCACAGGCAAATAATCAGAACATCATTTGGTAAGTCTGGTAGGGAACTAGCTAGTCACGACTAGCTATTTAGATTACGGTACAAAGCTTATCAATTTTAAATAGTAAATACGCTGAGCTCGCTTACATCTGAGAGCACCGCGCAGCATACTCAACGTTATCAGTTGGAAAACATGCTAAGTCATCCTTATGGTAGTCGTTTATTCGATGGGGATGTCGGACGAAATTGTTATTCTGATAGCTCTCTACTTTCTGATTACGGGATCGACAAGATTGATAGTAAGCATTTCGTCCTAAGCCTATGCTATGACTGGCCACGGAATCTAATAGTGGGTTCTTTATAGAGTTTCCAATTCTCGATGTGCTGTGCCCCCATTGGATCAAAGTCCAAGACCAAACATCTTTGTGCAACTATATGGAGTTGACTCTTAGACCGTCGGGAAAATCCAAATCTATAATACGAAGGGCGCCGGAGCCGGTCTTCGTGCGAAAGAACGGAACATTCACCTTTTACCAGGATACGAAAAGAAGAAAGCTATTATGTTGGACCTCTAAAGAGATAGAGAATAGCTTTATATATTTTTCAAGTGAGCTTTTTCGCAAACTCAGGAATATCTCTTACGAATGCGTGTGCCGTTTCCGAAGGGCTTTAACTGATTTCTTTTCAAATTTAGTTGAGAAATTCCCAAATAAACTCGTCAAGTTCAACAACACAATACAACTAGATGTACTTTACGAATTGAATTCAATATCGGGTTTGGATGACTCTTTAGTCCGTAAGCCAGGCGAGAATCAAGAGGCTTCTAAGAAGGGTTTCAAGCCTGGCATTGTTGATATATCATTTGCCGATAGTAAGTCTACCCATAGGTTTCATGAATGTGACATCAAATTGGAACTAATAATATTTATCACTGTTTAGCATCATCACCATTTCGCAGATACTGCCAAGCCCAGATGGCTGCTGCTAGTACTGGATGCTATCATGAAGAGCCTGCTACTAGCGACAGCTCGTCAATGCGATTAAGCATATACACAGATCAATCATCGGTTTTGAATAAATGAAAAAACCTTACCCTCAAATCCAAAAAAATTACGGGTCGAAACATGCACGCGCGTGCACACGCATGTAAATTCAGAACCCCCTTCTTACTTCTACAACCACGTTCGCTCTCCGAGGCTCTTTGCTAGACCCTAATTTTTACAACGCGACGGCTAGCTTTAGTTGCCAAAGATAATATACAAATCACTATCCTCGTCAACATGTATAATAATATAGATATCTTAAAAGAATAGATTCTGATGACGGATAAAACATAATGCTCAGATATGATACTGATCCACTACAGCTTTCCAAGATCCGCGCCAATTTTGTCCAGCATAACCGTATGGTCTACACCGTACGTATTGCACTCTCTGTTTATGATATCACACACCCAAGGACCACGAGGCTCAAACGAGGCTTTAAACGGCAGAGCTCGCATAACAAGCTTGTAGGTGCACGCCAGCGGGTCGACTGGTATAATTTCTCCTGTCTCCTTTCTCCGACCAGCCTTTATATCAAACGCCCACAACAACTGAGCTATGGTGAGCCAGACAGCGTTCTGGGCGAAATACCGCCCGGGGCATATCCGCCTTCCGTATCCGAATCCAGGCACAGGAAGATTCTTTAGAGTTTTAGCACCCTCTTCCTTAATTCCGTCTGCAAACCAACGCTCAGGTACAAAGTCGTCTGTGTTGGGACCGAACAGTGATTCATCACGGGTGATTGCCCATACATTAGCCACGATGACGGATTTTGCGGGGATAGTATATCCGTTATATGTTGCCTCTTCTCTATTTAAGTGTGGAGCGCCTTCTGGAGCGATAGGCCGCCAGCGGAGTACCTCTTCAAAAATCGCCGTGATATATGGTAGATTCGGCTTGTCGTCTGGAGTAGGTAATCGGTTGCGTCCAACAACAGAGTCCAATTCTTCCCGTGCTTTTGCGACAAACCCTCGATCTTGTGTGACACAGGCCACCACGAACCATATCAAAGTATCAGTTGTTCCATCAAGTGCGGCATCGATCAATGTGCCAATCTCGAATTCTAGCTCCTCTGGAGGCATCTCAATGTTATCTCTTTCGACGACCCCCTTTAAATACTTCGATATGTTCCATCCTTCGGATTCCATTCCCCGTCGAAAATTATCCATGCGTAGGGTGTGTATTCGCGTATAATGAGATTCGGCCTTTTGTTTCCAAGGTGCCAAGAAGCCAGGTAGATTGTTAAGAACAGGAAAGGTATCAACGATATGCGCGCTGACCTGGACAAAATCTGAAAATTCCTCGTTGAGGTGTAAGACTTCTCGGAGTACCGGATCTTGGTCGTCGTTTATGCGAAAACCATAGAGTAATGTGTGAATAATGCTAGCGACCGTCCGCTGAAAATATCTGTGGACGTCACTGCCGCAGCCTCCAGCATCTACAAATAAGTCATAGAGTAGTTGCTTTGATTCTAAGTCCTGGAAGGGGAGATAGGCGGCTACTGGTGTAGGATTCAAAACTAATGTCTGAAGTTTTCGGTGTTTTTGGAACTGTTTTGTGTAGTTCATCATCAGGATATTAAAGCCTTTGAGTGCTAACTCTGTTGCCAACTAGATATATCGACGCAAATTTTCATTAAAAAGATGACCTCTTCCTCCATAATGTTAGAATTGCTATCTTACAAATAAACGGGGGCGATCAGAGAATATAGCTCCTTGCTTCGCTAGTAGGTCGTGAGCCACTTCAGCGGAGGATAAAATAATAACGGACTGTCCGAGCATGTTGAGGTGAACTATGGGGCCATATTCTTTGTTCCATTCCAAATACTGTCTCCATGCATGAGACTTAGGCGCCTGGTGAACATTGCCTATGATAGGCAACGGCGGAGGGCCAGGTGGTAGCGGTAAGGAAGAGGCGTTTCTGCGACGTACGCGTCTAGCGATATAAAAGCCCGCTAAGAGGACGAGAACAGCCCCGTATGTTATTAAATGCATTATATAAGCTATCAAACTTTCTAATGTAAATACTTACAGGAACGAAATTTCAAAAGGTTATTTAGGCAGGTTCTAGTATTTATTTAAACACGCAAGAGTAAAACAATCGCGAATTCAAAAATGAGGTTCAGCAATCGACGTCAGATGCTATGGGAATATCCGGATCAAGAAGGTAACACGCGGATCGACTGGCCAGGCTGAGCCTCTTAACTGCCGGTCCTTCAACACAGAAGCTACTATGTTGCATTTCGTGGTTAGGAGGTTGGATATTGATATTTCAGCTAGTTCAATGTACTATTATTACCTAGACTTGGGACTACTTATACACAGGGTTTGCATTTGGGAATTAAAAGGCTTATCAAATACGTCCGAATCATGCATCATGTTGAAATTCTGTGAAGCCTACAAAATCGTCGCACCGGTGTCTATTCCCATCTTAAGTCTAGTTTTCTCCAACAGGCTCGTCCTGCATGTAAACCGAAATTTACAGTATTGCAGTCTTGCTGCAAGAATTTGTGATATTACAAACGTATGCCATGACTGGGCTGAAGAAGGAAATTGCACAAGGCTGGTGATCAGTGATTTTTCGCAAGTTAACTCTGTGGAGTCTCAGATCACGTGACTATAGTAGCGACCTCATGAAAATATGCACGCAACTAGCTATGCATATATATATACGTACAATGCGCTGGAAATATATCAGCCTCGCTGCACAGTATAGATGCGGGGTAAACGCAACAAAATGATGAATTTTCGGATCACATTGGTCTCGTACCCAAGTCACATCTCCTATATTCGGAGTAGATCCCTTCTAGACTCATTGCGAGTATTTAATTAGCTCTGATAATTTTTGTTTTTGGCCCTCGACTATGGCTGACAATAACGCTTACACCGTTGGCTGGGTCTGCGCTATTTGTACAGAATACGTTGCCGCGCGAGCCTTCCTTGACGAACAGCACGATAGTCCGGAGTATGTAGCACCGAATGACAACAACGATTATACGCTGGGTAGGATTGGCAAACACAATGTGGTTATCGCTGCCTTGCCGGACGGGGAATACGGGATTGCGTCTGCTGCAACCGTTGCCAGGGATATGCTGCATACCTTTCCTAATATTCGGGTCTGATGGTCGGCGTAGGCGGCGGTGCCCCAAATCTCCCAAAACGCGATATCCGCTTAGGCGACATCGTTGTCGGTGTCCCTCGCGGCAGGGAAGGTGGTGTGATCCAGTACGACTTTGGTAAAACGATACAAGACCAGACTTTCGAACTCAAAGGCTTCTTGAATCAGCCACCGACTGTTTTGCGTACCGCGGTCTCTGGACTTAAGGCCCAATACGAAGCTGATGGACACCGGCTTGACGAGGACATTACTGATATTCTTAACAAAAAACCGAGACTCAAGAAAAAGTATAAGCGGCCAGATCCAAGTTCCGATAGACTATTAAAAGCCGAAGCTATCCACGGACCTGACTGCGAGGTAGCCTGTGGTAACGATCCAACAAAGCTGATAATGCGACCCGAGCGGACTGATATTGAAGACAACCCCTCAATACACTACGGTCTGATAGCCTCAGCGAATCAGCTGATGAAGGATGCTAGAGTTAGGGATAAGCTTGCGGCGGAAAAGGACGTCCTATGTTTTGAGATGGAAGCGGCAGGGTTGATGAATCATTTCCCCTGTCTAGTTATTCGAGGTATTTGTGACTACTCAGATAGCCATAAGAATAAAGAGTGGCAAGGGTACGCAGCAATGGCAGCAGCGGCATACGCAAAAGATCTTCTCAAACGAATCAAGCTCAGTAAGATCGAGGCTGAGAAGATCATATCTGGTGGGTCTCAATACACCCAAGTCACACCGTTGAGCGAATATTAATTATTTGTAATTAAGAAATCCAAGAAGACGTGAAGAAGCTCCTCCATAAGCAAGATAGTGACGGACATGGCGCTCTTCTGGAGTGGCTCACGCCAATCGACTATGCCGCCCAACAAAACGACTTTATCAGTCGGCGACATAAGGAAACGGGAAGATGGTTATTAGATTCAACTCAATATAGCCAATGGCTTGAACAAAGTGGAACAACCCTCTTCTGCCCTGGTATGCCAGGAGCAGGCAAAACAATCCTTACATCTGTCGTTGTGCAGGATCTCTACGCTAAATTCGAAAACGACTCAACTATCGGTATCGCATATCTATATTGTAACTACAAAAGGCGACACGAACAAAAACCTATCGATCTTCTGCTTAGCCTGCT
Source organism: Arthrobotrys entomopaga (assembly GCA_012184315.1). Lineage (NCBI taxonomy): Eukaryota > Fungi > Ascomycota > Orbiliomycetes > Orbiliales > Orbiliaceae > Arthrobotrys > Arthrobotrys entomopaga. Next base: position 202,337 of record LDDX01000037.1, read on the forward strand.
CAAGCAGTTTGTTCAGATGCAACCTTCCACCTTCGACCACGTGGCGGCCCTCCACGATCGTCATCAGAAGAAACGGACAAGACCCTTACTTGATGAAATCTTGGTTGCTTTGCATTCCGTCATGGCTGAATACGGAAGAACTTTTATTATAATAGATGCTCTTGACGAATTGAATGCAGGTAATGCCGGGAGCGAACATATAAGGAGCCGCAAATTGTTTCTGTCGGAGATCTTGAGCCTTAAGTCCAAAGATACGGCAAATATTTTTGCTACGTCTCGCTTTAATCAAGATATTGAGAAAACCTTTCGAGACTGTTTGTGGTTGGAAATCCGGGCTAGCGATGAAGATGTTGGTCGATATCTAGACAGCCACATGTCAATTCTTCCCTTCTTTGTCTCGAAAAGGCCGGATTTGCAAAAGGAAATCAAAGTAGAAATAGCAAAAGCAGTTGATGGAATGTACGTGCCTTCTTAATATATCGGGAAGAATTACATAAGCTGATATTTTACAGGTTTCTCCTTGCGCAACTTCATTTAAACTCAGTAGTTGGAAGCAGATCCGCTAAGCATATCAAAGATGCGCTAAAAAGGCTTACAAAAGGGTCCGAAGCATACGACACTGCGTACAGTGAAACAATGCAGAGAATTGAGGGCCAGGTTCCAAGCTCTCAAAAGCTCGCTAAAGATGTTCTTTCTTGGATTACTTGTGCCAAGAGACTTTTAACGACTTCTGAGCTCCGACACGCTCTCGCTGTAGAAATTGATGCAACCGAACTTGACAAAGACAACCTATCGGAGATACAAGACATAGTGTCAGTTTGCGCCGGCTTGGTCACGGTCGATGAAGAAAGTCACATAGTACGTTTAGTCCATTACACGACACAGGAATATCTCGAGAGAACGCAAGAAAAATGGTTCCCTACGGTGCAAAGAGATATTGCTACAATATGTGTCACATATCTTTTGTTCAACAGATTTGAACAAGGTTGTTGTGAAAAGTATGAGGAATTTGAGGAGCGACTGGAGCAGAATCCACTATACGAGTATGCGGCGCAAAATTGGGGTTATCATGTTCTAGATGCTTCTCTACAACAGGCCCAGTTAATCCTGGATTTCCTTCAATCTGTAAGTAAGATGCGCGCCGCTGGCCAGGCACTGAATATTTCTGGAAAATATTTTTCTGCGTCGAATTTTAAATATTTTTCTGCGTCGACAAAAGAAATGACAGCAGCCCATCTTGCCGTAAGGTTTGGACTAAATGACACGGTCGAGGGCCTAATTAACAACGGACATGCAGTGGATGCCCAAGACGATAACGGAAGGACTCCACTTTCATATGCAGCTGAGGGCGGATATGAGGCGGTAGTCAAGATACTACTCGCCAAGAATGCTGTCAACCCTGACTCCATAGACTATTACGAACGGACTCCGCTTTCATATGCGGCGGAGGGCGGATATAAGGCGGTAGTAGACTTATTGCTCGCTCAAGACGGCGTTGAAATAAACTCTGAATTTTTTAATGCCAACTATGAGCATTTCTACGACGGACTTACGCCGCTGAGGTGTGCAGCGCAGAAAGGACACGAAAGTGTAGTTAAGCTACTGCTCGACAGAGGTGCCGATCTATGCTGCGGGTATAACCGCGCAGCGACACCACTATCTGATGCGGCGAAAAATGGACACGACAGAGTGGTCAAGTTGCTACTTGACGCGGGAGCCGATGTTAACATGCTTACTTGGGAGGGAACGCCGCTGTCATATGCGGCCATGTATGGGCATGAGGTCGTCGTTCGGCTGCTGCTCGCGAATGGCGCAAACCCTAACTTGACAGCCGAGAGACGACCGACGCCGTTATGTCATGTAGCACGGACAGGAAACTTGGCAATGGCCGAGTTGCTGCTAGAAAACGGTGCCAAACTCGAGCCCAACGGTAATTGGTTGCACTCACCGTTGCGGTATGCGGCAGAAGAAGGACATGAGGCGATGGTCAATCTGCTGATGGCTAAACACACTGGGCTAAAATCTAATGTTAGTGACGTATGGGCGACACTGCTGTGCAAAGCCGCTGAGGACGGGAGCGAGGCGCTAGTCAAACGAGCGCTAGCTAGAGACGATGTCAATCCTAACTCAAAGGGCTCAAGAGCACAAACGCCGTTATTCTATGCAGCAGAGAATGGACACGGGGCGGTAGTCAAGCTGCTGCTCGAGAACGGTGCGGAGCCTGACTCCAAAGATCGTTACAACCTAACACCGTTATACTATGCAGCAAAGAATGGATATGAAGCGGTAGTCAAATTGCTGCTCGAGAACAATGCGGAGCCTGACTCCAAAGATATTTTGAAACGAACACCACTGTCCTGTGCAGCAGAGAATGGACACGGGGCGGTAGTCAAGTTAATGCTCGAGAATGGAGTTGACCCCAACTGGACGGATGATAAAAATCGGAACCTGCTGTCATGGGCAGCATCGGCTAGTGCGGGAAATATGGAAGTGGTTGAGCTACTATGCGAAAAGGATGTTGACTATGACTTGAGAGACAAATACGGGCGAAACCCGTTATCCTACGCAGCAGAGAACGGACATGAGAGGATGGTTAGACTACTGCTTGACAAAAATAAAGAACCTGATTCCAAGGACAATTCTGGGAGAACACCATTATCCCGGGCTGCAGAGCACGGACAGGAGATAGTAGTAGAATTACTGTTACAGAACGGCGCCAGCCCGGATTCCAGGGACGATAATGGACGGGTTCCGCTATCATATGCAGCAAAACGTGGACACACTGTGGTAGCCAAGTTACTGCTCGCTAAGCTCGATGTCGACCCAGACTCGGAGGACAATGATGGTCGTACGGTGTTATCGATTGCGGCAAACGCTGGGCATGAGGAGATTGTTCGGTTATTGCTTGAGATGGGCGTCAGCAAAAACTCGAGCGATAAACAAGGTCGGACGCCGCTATCGTATGCAACAATGGGAGGTCACTATGAGGTGGTCAAGCTTCTGCTTGCTGAGGATGGCGTTGACCCAAATTCGAAGGATAACGACGATCGTACGCCACTGTCGTGGGCTGTAGGCAGTGAGTATGAGGGTTACGGCGAGATCGAGCTGATGTCAAGACTAAAGGTAGTAAAGCTTCTGCTTGCTCAAGATGGCGTTGACCCGGACAGTAAGGATTGTTTTGGTCGGACGCCTTTTTCACGGGCTGCAGAGAAGAGGTATAAGAAAATACTCAGTTTTTTGCTTGCTCAAGATGGTGTCAACCCAAATTCCACAGATAACAACGGTCGTACACCACTATCATTGGCTATAAGCCCTGGAGACATGCACGAGAGATTCGGCATATACGAGGGAGAGAAGAGTGAAGAGTTGGTATTATGTATAGCAAAGTTCTTCCTCGCAAATTTAAATAATAGTGTTGACCCAGACACTAAGGATAAAGATGGATTGACACCATTATCATATGCGGCCAGGAAGGGATTCAAGTCGGTGGTCGAGCTACTATTGGAGAAAGGGGCCAATCGAGAGTCTAAGGACCATCTTGGCCGCACTCCATTGTTATTCGCTGCTGAAAAAGGATATGAAGAAATAGTGAAACTACTGCTCGCAAAGGGTGCCGTTGACCTGGACAACCAAAAATAGAGATTCCAGTCTCGCTAAACCAGATCATACAGAACGAGCTTAGGGCTGTAATAAATCTGCTTTCTTCCAAGAACAGTATTGACTTCACCGATAAACCCGGATGCATCGATATGACACTTCACTGGGCTGTACGGAACGGATATGCAGAGGTGGTGAAGCTGCTGCTGGTCAAGCACGGCGCTGATCCTAACAATAAGGGCCAATGGGGTGAAACACCGCTGGAACTGGCTGCGGAGAATGGATATGAGGAAGTGGTGCAGGTGCTGCTAGCAATCGACGCCGTCGACCCAGACTCCAGAGATGCTACACCCAGGCAGACGCCACTCTCCCGCGCTGCACAGTATGGACACGCGGGAATAGTGAAACTTCTCCTGGCAACGGGCGGCGTAGACCCCAATGCCAAGAACGAAGACGGTCGAAGCGTACTCTCTATAGCCGCGAATTACCAGCATGAAGAGGTAGTGAAGCTTCTACTGGCAACGGACGGCATCGATCTCAATGCCGAGGACAATTATGGTGGAAGTGCGCTATCCTACGCTGCATCAAGGGGATATGAGGCAATAGTGAAGCTTCTGCTAGCGAAGGACGGTGTCGACCCTAATCTCAAGGACAATCAAGGTCAAAGCCCACTCTTTTCAGCCGTGGAATATCGGCATGAAGAGGTAGTGAAGCTTCTGCTGAGAACAAACAGCGTCAATCCCAATGCCAAGGACGATTATTATGGCGAAAGTGCGCTATCATACGCTGTATCAAGAGGATATGAGGAAATAGTGAAGCTGCTTCGCCCCGCAAGCCAGATGCCGTCCTGGTCCCGCAAAAGAAAGCTGCTGCAAGATCATGTATGTACTGTTCCGCCATTCTTAATCTACCACTTGCAATTGGCGCTAACCCGATCAGATTGAAAATTCGCAAAAACGAGAAAAACACTTCGAAAATAATAACACAGCTGCTATATAACATAGAGATGCGTATATACGAAGTTGAAAGCCCCCTTCATAGCATATTACTACGATTGCAAAGCTTGCAGCACGACGCTAAATACCAGCAAACAAGCGTCCCGCGTGGTCTCGTACCCAGGTCCCGCGGTTGTTTTTTATAATCATTCAAACATTTAATTGATGTTATTCGATTCATACATATACCAGTTCTCGACCAATGGCGGCGTGACTAGACTCTATGTGGTCGTGATACTTGTAGCTAGCCCTATATCATGTCAATTTTATATCCCCCAAATCAATCCTCATACCGTTTATCATTCGTTGCTCTTTATATTATAAGTTTATATAGGAGTTATGTTGTTCTCGTATCTAAACGTCGCAGAGAGTGTAAGTTATATATATATATCCATTTCTTAATATATATCATGAATAAGAGCAGATTATATGTACTGTAAACTGTAAATAGTATATGTATATCCTTATCCAAAGAAAACCATGTTTACGTGTGCTACTTGTAGGACAGTATGCCCAAGTAAAAGGTTTTCTAATGTTGGATATACCATATCTCTAGAAATTTGATAATATATATATATGGCATAATTACTCATCTTGTAGATACAGTACACAATTCACTATGTATTAGTGTCATAGAACTTCTTCTAGGGGAATATATTAATAGTACGCTAGTCAACTTTAGCTCTGAGACCAGACAAACAGCGGCTTCCCCATTTTCAGAAATGATTCCAGTGCACTACAAATCCACTGAGTCTCCATCTTTAGTCTCGTAACCAGACACGAACAACACAGCTCCATCTTTATAAATTTAGTTTTACAACAGACGATTTTTCTTCCTTCTTGAAACAGCTGAATTGTAGCATTATAGAATATCTACCAGGGTAATCCTGGTCGTGAAAAGCTAGATTTAGAATTAATTTGCCAAAAGCCATGGATCCCAAAATTATGCAACTCATATTTCAGAGAAGAAGAGGTAGTATGGAATCAGCAAGACTATTCAAAATCCCATCTACTTCCCAGTATAAATATATTTTGGAAGCTGGTACAGAGACTACTTTGCAGTGAGAAGGCAGACCTATTCAATTTCTACCACGCTTCCCTTAGAAATGCCTGAACATTAGTAAGTAAGAAATATACAATGGAGTAACATGCTTATTTCAATAATTCAAATTTTGACTAGGGTATAGCCTTAGCCCTTCCCTGATAGCCGTCCTTCTCCCATAGAATATTGATGTCTTCCATAATCGAAGTACCATCTACTTCTTCTTCGGCCACTGACTGATCGCGACTATACAAATCCAAAATATCTGTCGCATTCTGGCTCGCCGCAACATCTAACGCCGTTCTGTGCTTCTCATCTTCAACCGTCACGTCCAGCCCCTTTGCCAATAAAAACTTGAACCGCCTCGCCGCTCTCTTCGGCCAGAGTTCAGTTTCCGGATTCGTAGCTACCACGTGTAGCAACGTCTCCCCCGATTTATTAACCACCTTCCAGTCCATCCCTGCCCTGTCAAACATCTCAAGCACGGGGCGTTCATCAATCTTGGCCATCATTATATCTCTAAATCTGTCCGGGGCATCGACGCAGCCACATTGAGGGTCATCTGGAACAGTCTGCTCAACGTTAACGTTTCGAAAAAAATAGAATAACGGCGTTTCCCCAGAGCTGTCTGGTACATTGACATCAACCCCCATCTCGACGAGTCGCTCGAATAGCTTTCGTTTCTCGGAATCGAAAGCTCCGTCTTCAGAATATCTCCATTCCGATCCAGCTAAAAGGTGGATGTCGGTCTTGCCGTCATTTCTAGGTAAATGAGGATTCGCACCAGCTGAAAGAAGAATATTGGCCGCGTATTCGTAGCTAGTATCGTAGTACCGAATACAATCTATAGCGCAATGCAGAGGTGTGTGGCCATTGTTATCGGCAATGTTTACGAGATCCGGAGCCCTAGAAACCAAGATATTGAGAATTTCTGGGTAGAATTTATAACCGCAGTATTTGATAGCATGGTGAAGCGCTGTTTCCCCGCTATTCGTTCGGACACGGATATCGGCACCTCGATCGAGCAGCAGTTCTACCAAGGATTTATCCAGTATCTGGCAAAAGCCGTTGTGAACATCAGTATCAGGCTTCCCACATGCGCTTAGCAAGAGAGTGGATCCTCCAGAATCGCGCTCTTCGAGCGCTGCAGCAAAGCATGGAAGGTCGATGAACATTGAAATGAAAGGACTGCTTCTAATGATATAATGCATGACCATGTTACCGTCAGGATACTTAGCACATGGGTCGGCGCCACGATCCAGCAGCAGTCTTATAATTTTCGCCTGGGCCTCGAAATCCCTTGTATGGGAAGATTCATGGCTGATGGCAGCAAAATGGAGTGGATACATCTCATCATAATCAAGTCTGTTATCGTTGTCCTTCTTTTTCGTTTTATCGTATCTCGAGTTCGGACTCATACGACTTAATAAGATTTCGAGAATATCGTAGTTGAGATCCCTGATGGTAGAATGAAATAATTGTGTGGTAATCTCAGCACCGCTTTGGATGAGTATACGGAAAACGTTAATGTTTTTGCCAGCCTGAGCCAGACAGGATTCATTCCAGACGTCAGCTGTATTTGGACTGGCGCCATGTGAAAGCAGCGAATTGATGACTTGTCGATTTAAAGGGTATTCCAGCTCGACATGATTAACGGCAGCGTGTAGAGGAGTGAGACCCCCCCAACCACGGGCTGAAATATCCGAGCCGTGTTGGATGAGATACGGGAGCGCTTCGGCAACTTGCCACCACCGATAATGCGTCGCGATTACATGAAGAGCGGTTTGGTCCCTCAAATATTCCAAGCACCGTGAGTTCTCACTCCTTTGATAACTCATATACGCAGTATTGGTATCGATGCCAAGATCCTCGACGAGGAATCGCAGGAGTTCCATACATGGTACGTCGCTTTTGCACGCTTCAAGAATCAATGGTCGTTTCGGTTCGGAGTTCCCTTCGTCGTAGCCACGCCTCTCCCAATCATCCAATCTAGTCACCACCTCTGCTGTCAGGAATTTTTTCAACAGGAATGTGAATCCTCCGTGCACAAGGTCGTAGAGAATACCAGACTTGACCATATCCATCTCTAAAAACAAGGATGGCTTGAGAATTTCGGATACAAGATCATATTCCCGCAGCGACATCAACATGTCTACCTTGAGTTTCAGACCATCCGGGGTGTTTTCGAACAAGTTTTCACTGTTAAAGAAGTTTCGCTGAGCTTCCCTCCTTTGGAGGCACAATTTGGCCTTAAGGTCGAGTTTCAGAACATCATCTCTTTGGAGAGTTTGGTATTTAGAGACCAGGCAGGCAACTGTATAGTCAAAGCCATTAGCAGCAGCTGAGAGAATGGCAGCTTCCATATATCGAGTCGAAGAAGGACCATATTGTATCAGAAGATCGACAACGTCGTCCAAACGTGCTGGAAGGATAGTGTTCTCATGAAGAACAGACCTCTCTTTATCCCCCAACATTATTCCGTGGGCGTCAACTCTAGGTTTCAATTGCACTCGTTTCCACTCGGAATACGATTTGTCTTTTTGCTGAGTTTTACGCCAATTTAGCTCTTCCTGCTCAAAAACTGCACAAGCCTGCCACGGAGAGCCGGTTAAAGAAAGTGTATCGACCGTTGCTCCTGCTTCCAGCAGAAGTCTCACAGAAACATGATTTCCTGAAGCGCATGCATAGTAAAGAGCTGTAGCATTCGAAGGGGAACAATCCCTTGCATTGAGGACTTCCAGAAATTGCTCGTGGGGAACTTGAGTCTTAAGGGCTTGTAACAACATCCCAAGGATATTGGTTTGACGGGAGCGAGCAGCGAGATGAAGAGCGGTCAAGCCTTCATGGGTTGCCTTTGACACTGAGGCGCCCGCTTCTAAGAGGTAGCTAGTATTGAGCTCGCAGCATGTAGATGCAAGGTGAAGCGCCGTTATACCATGCTTATCCCTATGATCGATGTTGACTCTTCGTTGTTTGAGTATAAATGCAACCACCGAACCAGTAATATCGCTGCCACTTATCCTCCAATTGAACTTCACGGGCCTGTAAGCCTTGGACAAGCAGGCGATATGCAACGCGGTGCGCCCTTCGTTATTTGGAGGAGCGAGATCAATCCCTTGGTCGTTCAAACAGGTCATTATGGCCAAATCTGACCGCACATGATTCGAATACTTGCTACCCATAGCAAGGCAAGCCTCATGCCAAAGGGTATTACCGTCTTGATCTACCCTTTTTGGATCGATGTTGAAGCTGGAAAACATACCAAAGGCCGCGCCAATACAACCCTTGGGATTCCAGACAGCGGCATGGTATAGACTCTTACCCTTGAGGTCTAAGGTATCCAGCTTGGCTCCTGCCTTCAAGAATCTCCCGAACCGTTCTTCATATTCCTTATTGTAGAAATTCATAATGAAGTGGAACAGAGGAGTTCGGCCTTCGTTATCTTTTGCTTCAACATCAGCCCCATTAGATAACAACCATTCCAATGTTTCTTCGAACCCACTGGAGTATTTATCTGGGTTCGAGTATCTTGCGAACATATCATGTAGGATTGTACACCCATCGTTATTTCGCAGTTTCAGATTGGCACCCGCTTCAAGTAGGCGTCGATGAATATTTTGATTGATTCCATCGTGCTCAACTAGAATATTGAGAGCGTGATGAAAGACACCATTGCCATCCCTATCGATAGCAGTAGCATCTGCTCCTGCGTCGAGTAGTTGAATAGCAGCCTTTGTTTTCCTTAAGGATATTTGGGACAATAAGGGCGTCTTGCCAAACGAGTCCCGAAGCTCGAGCTTGGTCTTCGGGTATTCCAAAAGCAATTTGAGCACCTCCGATGAGCGGCAAACATGACATGGCGTCTCACCATATTTGTTTGCCGTATTTGGATCGGCTCCTGCAGCAAGGAGCAAACGAGCAAATGATGCTTCCCTCACATTGTGCAATGCCGTATTTCCTTCTTCATTCGCCTGGTTAGGGTTTGCACCGGCAGCTATCATTGATGTATAGCATTTCGTGATAGTTTGAATATACTCGTCACGAGAAGACCACCAACGATCGTAATAATGGGTTCGATCTACCAGACAGTATAGAGCGGTACTCCATTTCAGCTCCTTTTCCCCTCTATTGGCAGGGTGATATTCGACCACGATGTTTGGATCCGCACCAGCTTGAAGAAGAAGCGCGATTGTGTCGGGATTTGCATCTATTTTGTCGCAGGCGGTGAAAAGAGGCGTAAATTGCCGAACCTTGGAGTTGACATCGATTAGGGGATGCTGGAGAAGCATTTTCACCGTTGCTAGACTTTTCTGGGATATAGCATCATACAAGGCGCCGTTAACTTGATCTGAATCCCTGATATGTGGAAAGTATAAAGCCATTGCTTCTTCCTTTCCAAGCCGTCCAGCGAGCTCGAAGGGACTTTCGTCGTAGAAGGAGTCGCAACTATATCTCTCACCACTTGCTAAATGATGATATTTGACCTTCTGGAATATATCCGCTCCAGAATCTATCAGTAGTTTAATAACTTGAGGATGGCTATGACTAGTGGCTAGGATCAGAGCAGTTTCCCCATTGCTTTCTTTACTATTCGGGTCAACACCAGCCTGCAGAAGCATCTCCACAATGCCGTCATAGCCCTTTTTGGCGGCATAACATAAGGGAGATATCTGGTAGCTTGGATTCCTTTTGACAACATCTTTGTCCCCGTTGCTCAATAAATACCTAATATAGTCGGTAAGTCCAAGGACGACTGCGGTATTAAGAGGTGACTTGGAAACCCCCTCCGCATCGCTCAGCTCAACCCATCTAGAACCTGCTGTCCTTCCCAGAAAGTCATCCAGAGCACTATGGATCTTAGACTGGCTATGAGCCGCAAGTGCAGATTTCTGAATGTGGATATGCCAGAACTGAGTGGCGTACTTCGTAAAGAGAGGAAGCATACCCAGTTTATTTGAACGATATGAATCGAGGATTTTGGAGTGCTGAGGATCTTCCAAGCAATAATTAAGATAAGAAAGGCAATGGAGAGCAAGATCATTGTGCGTGGATCCTAGTTGGAGTACTGGATAGTCAGAAGCGTTGGACCTAGTGGAACCGTTAAGAAATTCTGTGAAACTGTGGTGGACAACTATAACCGTTTCGTCTGGTAGTATCTCAAGAAGAGGTCCACAAGCGGATCGGATAAGATTCTTCATGGATCCAAGATCCGGTTGGTCTTCCTGGTCTCGGTAGTGTACGAAGCTGACCAGTTCGGCCAGTTCGATCAGTCGAAGTGGTCGGATGGCATGCGTCACAAACTGTAAGATCAGTAACTGAATTTGGTCCGAGATGCCGGTTCTTTTAGAATGCTCCTTCAACAAATCTACATATATATTATTAAGATCCTTCGGTAGGTGCTCGATGGCAGTCTCAATACTGATTCCAGGCTGTAGAACCGTATTCAGGGCAAGTTTCGCAAAAAGAAAGAGCCCGTTTGCTCTGCCAGGAACAGCCGCTTCAATCAAAGCTCGGGTTTCCATCGGGGAGTCCTTTAATCTGTGCCGAACATATGTAGCAATGTCAAGATCTACCATCTTCTCCTCTAGTCGGACATTGATCGGATTCGCTGGCTTCAAGTATCTCTCTATATACGCAATCGGTCGGCTTGTCATGATAATCTTGACTCGGGATGGGCGCCATTTTCCAAGATCTGTTAAAGACTTCAAGAAGGGCTCCAGGTCTCGATTCTGGTCCATCTCGTCTAGAGCATCAACGACTATGTACGCTCTCGAAAGTTGTGATAACCCAAGCCGCAGAAGGCTCCAAAGTTCAGCCATCGAGAGGGTTTCCCGATTTCGAGTCTCCAGGTGCTTTTTTAGCTTCACCTGTAATAGCGGACTAAAGACTAAAACTTGGTCCAACCAATCGCGTAGAGCGGCTTCCGCATTATGATTGGCGTCGATGATTTGACGAAAGAAGAAGTAAAGAACAGGATGATGTTCTCGCTTTAGATGATTAACCAATTGGGCGGCGAAAACCGATTTCCCTGATCCAGGAATACCTTGAAACAGAAAAGAAATGTTAGTTTGTGTGCTTTCTACCCAGGTAAATAGAAGCAGTCGCCTACGTACCTCTGATCCAAAGAAGACCGTCATCTTGACTAGAATACCACTTCAGGTATGCTTCTGATTCCAGCAACCAGCTTCCAGTACCAGCGAGATGCGTGGACGAGTGTTTTTTGTATTCGCTATCATTGTCATCATATTTTGTTGGATCAAGCCACTTCCGGACACTCTGCTGTATATCCGTAGGCTCCGGGAGGATGTTGTATTCGTTGTAGTCGCTAACATCGTCACGGTCGAGAACTACGATATCATCCTCCGCTGCTGAATTTGAGTCTGGGCTGTCTATTGCTGGAGCCATTGTTGGCGTATAAGGTCCTCTCAAGAAATAAGCAATAACAAGGTGGAAATATAACAGAAATAGAAGATTCGGTGGCTATAGATTTCAGATATTTGCAGATATGGAATGCGCCCTGCACTGTCTTTATACTCTACGAACTGGAGACGTGCATTGTTGATAAAAGGAAAGAGGAAGAACTTTTGGGACAATGCTGGCCACGCATGAGCGGGAATCAAATGCGAAGGGATTCAATTCGAGTTTAGCAGGATCCAAAAATCACGCTATCAAATTACTCACACTTCGATGGTGACTATGGCCGCTCTAAATCGGAGGGTTTCATTGATCCTAGTAGCAATTATTAATCTCAGTCGCGTCGTTCCATCCAATGGCACGATTTGTCTCGTCGAGCCAGACTGGTCGAGCCAACGATATTTTTACGAGGCGCATTTGACACCTAAAACACTTGTAGAAACGAAAATGCCTGGCACCATCAATACCAATCAAAAAGTTACCGCTCTTTTATATTTTTATTTTTATTTTTTTTTATTTTTTATGGTTCCATATAATAGCTATCCGCAAGCCGCAAGCAGCTCACCGCAACCGTGTTTCCGGCGGGAAGCCGTTTGATGACGAAGACATTTCCTTGATTGACTATCCCACGGATATCCCAGCACCCAAACGCGACAAATCCGCCTACTCGGGAGGAAGGATCCATAACTATGAAACCGATATCTAAGGATCCAAACCTGGAAAAATGGCAATAGTCAGCTCAAAAATAAAAGGCTTCGACTATAAGAGAGCTTAGCTCCGTGATGGCCAGGTGCCACTTACCATAATCCGGCATCCCGTGCAAATTCATTCTCAAAGCTCGATCGATTGGCCAACCGCCAGTTAGCGTTAAACCTCCATCGCCATTCTTTACAGAATGTTTGTTGACAAAGCTCCAGAACTTGAGAGTACAAACTCATCTTTGTTGTGCTGCGACAGATAGCATCACGAAGAGCCAGGTTGCCAATCGCAATAGCTTTAATAGTCATATAATATTGTGAAGACGGCTTGGAAATAGTTTATTAAAGAGCCGATAAAACTGGGACTCGAGACCAGAACATACTGTACACAGATGTCTTTGGAAAAGCTAGGATGGAGTTAATATTAATATATATTAGAATTATTTCCTGAGTAGCACAATCTAGAGCACGCAAAGATCCCAACGGATATCCTAATCCCTTGCAACACTGACCAGATAAATTCATAAGCAAAACAGACAAAATAGCGGAATCGTGTTGAATAAACATATAGTAAAGGAAAGACATCTAAGCATTCGAATGATACATATATATAATCAATTAGCTTGCAAAAATTCTAAACCGTGTCTCCAAAGCGCCCAGGATACCTACGAAGTAGTGAGCAGGTAAAATTCGCAATCTTCCAATCAAAAAAAAGCACAAATTATAGAGAAACACGCCCTACGCTTAGCGCCTAAAACGAGAAATACCTCTTCCACAGGCTATCCAAAAGATCTCCTTTCTCTTGGGTTTGACTTTCGGGTTCGGGTGTTGTTGATTGTATTCGTGGGGTTGTTCCATCACCAGGAGCGATTACTGGGGCATGAATAACCTCAGTCTCCTCTTCTCTCGTATCTCCTATGGTCTCCGAATCACAAAATCCACCGTCTTCCCACCAATTCAAAAAATCATCGGCATCATAGCCAGTCAACAGTTCAAATTTGAAACTAGATTGCTGATCGGCAACTGGCTCTGAACACTTGTATTGGGCCCTTGGGTTTTTTCTGGGGTCGATATTCCCAGATGAGGAGTTCCCTTCATAAATTCCAGAGCACCACTCCAAATCAGTATCCTCATAAGTAAACTTATCAGTAAAAGCAGGACCACCAGTAACATAGGAGCGTGGATTGGGATAAGGTCCTTGGATAGCTTCTGTAAATACGCCTTCAAGGTAGCATTGTCCGTCAACCATCGCTATCGATTCGCCTGGTCGTCTTGCCGTCACCAAGATATTATTGGTGTATACCGTTTTGAGAGCATTGCACGCAGTGGCGGAGATACCCAGAGGCATAGCGGGAGGAATTCTAAACGCTTGCTGCTATGCACGTAAGTTGGTCTGAAGCAACGACCTTCGTTGAGGTTTGTAGCCTGTCCGGGGGCCGGGGTTGACCGGATAATGTAATATAGAAATTTACCTTTGGATCTCCGTAGAAAGGAAGACACCTAGTACAATGTGGACATTTGCGCTTTTCTCCAAAATAATCTGCCAAGGACTGGACACAAGATTGGAGTTTTGCCTGCTGCTCCCATGGGGAATATATTTCAGCACCTATGCGCTGGACGAGAACCCCATGTTTGAAAGAGGGAGAAAAGGTATTGACGAAAGCTATGCAACGCTCGGCGGCGAATTCTATTGCGTTTAAACATTTGTAGTAATCTCCGAATGGTATCCCAGCGGCGACTTCCATTGCATCAAAGGATTTGAAACGGTCTTCTGAGGGTACCTCAAAAGTGCCGGTTCACTGATCGAAAAGATATGACCTGAGGTTGAGATGTCCTTGCGAGGAGCTACTCATCCGAGGACATAGAACTTGAGCCTTCATCGTTTCCGGGAGTTCGATCCTAGGAAATACAATTTTTCATGCAGTTATTTATTTGCTAGGATTAGCTTTTGTAGTTTGAAGATCTACAGACCATGCATCACCATTCTCAAAGCCATACTTTGGTTGAACCTGATTAAAAATGTTTTTTCGAGTTGGATATGGCTTTTAACGCAAATCTAATGATTGAGACTCAGCCTGCAGACGGCCAACACCTAGAGAACGAGGAATCGTTGTCTCTGGGACTTTAGACGCCTCTCGTCGCAGCCACCATTGTACAAAACACTTCTCAGATTGATTATAAAGCTGCTATTTTTTATATTTTTATTCCCTTTTTTGTAACTGTATTCTCATAAGATTGGAGTATATAAAACTAGAATCGGATTCGCTCAGACGCCAATAACACCATTTATACAGACTATAGTCGCGCGCATATCTCCTCAACTAGCACTTCCCAACCGTAATAACCCAAATATGGTATTCATTAATAAACCCGCTATAACTGCCAATTGTCTTTTTGAGTTACCTAGTGTCCCTTCCTCCCTCAGCATCCACACAATACACAGTGGCCAGAAGAATCCCCACATGACCCCAATGAGAGTGTCTTCCAATCCTCCACTTTCAGTATTTGTAGTGTTTTCACCAGCATCGGCCTCATTCGTTGCCGATTCATCGATCCAACGTTCTTCTAGCGCTAGAGCCCGACGACGTGATTCTTCATCCAAAAGGGAAAAACCGAGGCCGTGGTTCGTCGTGCCGTCGGATGCACCCTCTACGGAGGACGTGTTATTTAAAAGGGTGCCGTGAAACTGACTTCTCAAGGCTGCAATGTCCGATTCAGTAAAGCCGGCATTCAAAAGGCGGTCGAAGCCCTGGGGTGCTGGAAGAGTCGAAGGGTGGTGGATCGCTTGTGACTATAAAATAGAAATCCATGAGCGTGTAAATAGAAAAAAGAACAAATAATAGGATGAAATGTACCTCAGTTTCAACTTCCTCCGCTAGTTCTTCGTCCGTGAGTTCGTCACCGATACTACAGTGAACATAAACTCCGGCAGCCGCCTCCTTCACTTCGGCTACCTCGTCGTCGTCATCTTCATTGTCTTCAGGCTCTGGCCTGGCCACCTCTTTACCTTTCTTCGACCCTCGTTTCGGCGGTGGAGGTACTTTCTTCTCCTTCTTTGCGGTCAGACCAGGAACAGTCGATACCGGCAGCTTAGAGACTCCGAGCGCCTGTCCAATGTTGGCCTGATCACTCAAGACTTTGCCACCGTGTATGAGACGCAATCTACGACGGGCGGTTTCGGCAGGACGCGAAGTTCGTATCAGCCGCTTGAGGGTCGAGATGTTCGTGGAATAGGGAGTCTGAATTGTCAGGGTCAAATCCGGAAGCGAGGAAGATGCGAATCGGATCGTGATCGAAACGGGAGTTTGGGGCGGAGAAGCCGATGTCGTTGCTCTTCCTGCTGACAACCGACTCCCGGCGGCGGAAGAAGATGCAGAAGCTGAGCCATCACGGTAGGCGGGTCGTGGAGGGTTATGCAGTGGGAGAAGGGGTTCTCGAGCCGAATCTCGCGAGGAACTCATCGATGTGGTTTGTTGCTAATGGGGCTCATCTCCGATATTCCATCGTAATTCTAGCGACGACTTTGTCGATTGCTTGTAGGTTTATGAACAGCTTGTTGTTGAAATGGGTGGGCGTGAGAATATATATGGCCTTGCGGCGGTGAGGTGACGAGGAGATGAACAATAACATCCATGGGTCCAGCGTGTCGGATTCATTGTCCACGCGGCGACACGAGCAGCGACAAGGCGCTGCAGGGTTCTGCGACACAACACAACTTCCATTCGATGATAATTAAGTAGTGAGACTACTTTAAGTAATTAGCTACGACGAAGCATGAAATTAACAATATTGAGTACCGAAATAGTTAAATTTTTAGATAAAGAAGAGACTAAGTTACTCAGGGAGCGCTTAGGCATACATATTGGTCTTTCATTGGTCTCGCTAGGTCTTTAATCGATCGCCCCAGCCGTGCAGTGTCCCCAGTAGCAAGTTCGGCTCCCATAATATATATGGCCATGGATTTTGAGTAGAACCTTAGTATCGATATCGATATATCCATCCTACCAGCAATATAGTATTTCCTGGTCTGTTGCTAAATATCGCCGGACGAGATTTCTCTTTGCGGTTCCAAAAACTTAAAATTTGCAGCTAGGATGTCTCTATTTGCGGGTTAATTTTTCAACTTCGCAATACTTGTAATGAATACTTACTTATATTGTAATCTTCCATTATTTTTTGAGAAAATCACACCAACGGTTAATGCGGGAATGTACATATGTATGAAGAATCTTTTTCCACCCGGATCTTCTAAGCGAGCAATGCTACAAAGCTTGCAAAGATACTGTGCTTCCTGCAAGAAATTAACCAAGCCTAAACCCTAGCTGGCCCAGAAAAGTGGGCTGAGAATTTGATGATTTGTTAACAAGGATTCGTGCGCAGCCGGGCTTTGAAGATTGTCTTCAGCCGCTCATATTGGATCAACTTAAAGCAGTCGTGGGCCCTGCTCCTATAGTGGTAAGCAACATACATTTCCTGCAGAGCGATGCAATTATCGTCGAATCGCACCAAATCCGGTCCATTGGATTACCGGAGATACACCAGCTGGCGCTGGTGATTGAAAGACAACTAGACCTTTTGCAAGGCGATATCGAATATGAAAAATAGTATGTCTTGGAATGGCTCTGGGAGGCGATCGCTTGCCCTGTTCTCGAGGCGCTTGAGATTCGAAGCGCACCCAAGGACGGCGGAAGGTGGCCTCGTATTTGGTGGGTCTCCATTGGATTTCTGAGCCAGTTTCCTCTCCATGCGGCAGGTCAACATTTAATATTTCTCGGCAACCAATGCAACTGTTATGGACAGAGTGATATCCTCGTACAGCCTGTCAATACGGTCTCTGATATTTGGATGTTGATGTCCTCAAAAGATTCAAACAAGCGAAACTGAAAAAGCCCTTTTAGTCTCAATGTCAGAGACAAGTAGGCATTCACAATTGCCATATGCTCAAGCCGAGGTAGATCAGTTGGAAGGACTTTGCCCTGCGCTAAATCTCAAACCTGTGAGGCCACCGAAAGGATACGACGAAATTATAACACAGCTGCCCGATTCCAAAATGTTTCATTGTGCTGGTCATGGATTGCATAATTCTCAAGATCCCTCTCAATCCCTGTTGCTACTCGGAGATTGGGAAGAGGTACCCCTATCTGTCGCTGATCTGTGGAAGAGAAATATGAGACAGAATCCTCCATTTTTAGCTTACCTTTCCACTTGCTCGACAGGTGCGGCATCTGGGAGATTTAACGACGAAGGTTTAAATATTATAAACGCGTATGAGCTGGCTGGATTCCAACATGTGATTGGGACTCTCCGGGAAGTTAACGATTTATACTGCGACAAGGTTGCAAAGGCGTTTTATGAATATTTACAAGGTAGAGATATGACGGATTTTGCAATCGCGGAAGCCTTGCACGAATCCATCAAAAGCGTGCGAGGTGAATCAGCTGGAAGTAACTCTGCAACCGATTTTTATTGGGAATATCCAAGAGAAGCATCGGAGGCTTTCAACTTTGATCCTGCTATAGAATTCAAGCATTTGCCTCCAAGACCCATTTGGGTTCTGTCTTGTTCGATGGGGAACAAAGTGAAGAAAACTTGACGGACTCTGGAAGTCTAGATTTCAGTGATGACGAAGAAATGAAAGACCCACAGTACCTAAGGCTCCAAAAGCAACCAGAGGAGCTAGGATAGCAAAAGTGTGATATCATGATACACTTGAAGCTGAAGAAACTCAAACTTCTAACCATCGAAAATTTCAATTTCAAAAATTAGAAAATATTCCATTAGAAGAATCTGAGGTGTTAGACCTTCAAGGGCGGTCTAAAGTCAATGATATTGAGGGGGGTATCGAAATCGGATGAGGTGATAGGAATTTCAAACGGGTTCGTCCAGAAAAGAGTCAATCTACAGTGCACTCCACTGGATCCCATATGTTCATTATGGAGTCTAGGTAGGAAACAATTTCAT
The DNA here is from genome assembly GCA_012184315.1 of Arthrobotrys entomopaga. Taxonomy (NCBI): domain Eukaryota; kingdom Fungi; phylum Ascomycota; class Orbiliomycetes; order Orbiliales; family Orbiliaceae; genus Arthrobotrys; species Arthrobotrys entomopaga. The sequence continues at coordinate 221,044 of LDDX01000037.1, forward strand.
CCATAATTTACATTACATTAATTAAAGGGATATTCAGAGCCTCTAACACAGATATTCGGTATTATTTTAAATAGAATGGTTTATTCATTTTGGATTTATTTAATTGGTGTACATTTAGCTACCTTTGATGCTATAGTAGCTGGCACACTTCTCAGAACCCACTGCACAATCCAACACCCCATGGGCCCCAATACACTTCCTTCAACGCGTGGATGCGTTTTCCCATCATAACGAAACTGCATATCACCTCTTTTCTATATCACATGCATATATGACCTTCTTTAGTAGCATAAGAAAGAGGAATTCTTGCATATAGGATTTATTCTCGTCTCCTCAAACTTCCAAGAAGCTTAGAAGTCGAGCTGTTTTTTTTTACACAACGCTTGGCCGAGTTGTAGACTGCGAAAACCTGTCCGCCAACAGCCCTGGTCAACACTTCCTCCGCGGTTCCGCTGCCCTCGTCCAGTTACACCAACTTCTAGCTCTGCAACCCAAAGCACTCGCAGTAGCATTCGTGCCAAGTCCTTGGTTAGAGTAGACTAGGGTATATATACGGTTATTTTGGTATTCAAAGGAACTTTGACGCGGTGTCGAGGCCTCTAAATGTCTCGGTCCGTAGCTTAGCCAAGCCCGGGACGTTTTTCAATAAAGTCTTAGTATTTAGCGACTTCTACGCGCACAGCGGCCCACGCGGCCACGTTCAACAACTAGCTGCAGATGCACCTCGTAGCCGAAGCATGTCACGCTCTGTTGCAGGGCCAAGATCCCTCAAGAAAATAAAGAAATCCAGACTTTTTCATGCACAGCGACAAAGTCGTTCGCGATATCCGAGCCGACGGGTTTAAAACGAGGATGCGTAGCCGCTGACAAACTCGGCCGGCCAAGTTTTGCTTGGTACCACAAAGGGTCAACTATATGCGAGAGCACGCATCATGCATGATCATGAGCTCAGTTCAGCGCCGCGACAGACGACTGTCACCTCTGCCCTCGAAACATTGCATTGAATCCCATTTCTTTTGTTCTTGTAAAGATGAAGAAGAAATGAGTTCTATGTAGCGTAACAATTTATAAAAGGCGATGAACCTCGCCTTTTAGTTCGTATATTCAATCAGCAATCAACCTTCCTTTGAGCTGCGACATCTTTTCATACACTCTTTTGTCAATCTTTTTAATATTATATCGATATCCAACAAATACGTCTTAACGGCAGACAGACATATACCCAAAATGCATTTCATCAAAGCATTCGCTATCGTCCTGTCTTTTACTGGGTGAATATCAGAACCTTTTCTCGCAATTTCTATTTTAATGCTGTGCAAATGCTTACATCACATCCATGGAATGATTCCTATAGTGCCGCAACGGCCCTTACCATCCCCGCCGCGAATGGTGATTCCTCCGCCCTATCTGCCCGTGACTCCCCCGCAGAGCCACCGGTACCATTGGCGTCCACAAACGGGGTGGGAAAGTTTGGCAAAAACAGTTATTGGAGCAAGAACAGGCAGAAGTTGAACGTAGCCAAGGGCGCAGGTAAAACTGATGCCTCCAAACCTGTCCTTACTGAGAAGTTGGGTCAGAATGTCAAGAAACCGGAAACAACCTAAAGTCACGGGTGGGAGTTGGATGTTTATGATTCTGATATGAGGGAAGCTGGAGCCGGGAAGTTTGAAAGCATTTCATTTATTCTCTTGAAAAGAGAAGGTTTTGTTTTTAAGTAGACTATATAGATTATACTATAGATTTGATCATTGTTTGCAGCAGCAAAGTTCGAATAACACATTTTTCAGTATCAACTGGTCCCGGTTGCATATGAACCTATTGTCAAAAATAACCAATAGCTATAGCATAAAGTCACATTAGCGGTATAGCCCTAGAATTAAGACTACTGTGGGTAGACCCGTAGCTTGTGAGCCAGGTTGACAAAACACCCATCTTCTCAAACAAATCTATGCTCGTATGAACGTTAATATAGCTTAAATTTTGACAGGGAGAGAATTCATTTCAAACATGTGTGTGTGCATGATGTCATAACTGATCATACCCTTTTTGAGAGTCATAAGCGCCTTGAACGATCCTTTGCAGATTCATCTCATGGATAGGATAGCCCAGTTGGCTAATAGGCCCCAATAAGTTAATGAGCATAAATCGAGTCAGATTTTTGGAGATGAAGATTAGAGTTTTAGTCGGGTTTACATGCAGAATCGGTTTCTGAAAACTTTTAGATTTACTTGTTGGAAGAGTATTGGCAATGAATTTTTGAATTCCGAGCACGAAAAGGGTGGCATAAACCAGCTCACAAGTTACATTTGATGTGTCGACATGTCGTTATGCTAGCTTCAAGCGGCTCAATAGGTATGAACGTTTATGTAGGAATTGCCCGAAACAACAGAAACCCATCAGCCCGGATATACGAAAGCATCAATCCCGTTTATAAATTCGATACTTTTTTCTTTTTCGTTTTATTTTTGTTTTTTGTTTTTTGTTTTTTGTTTTTATTTTTGTTTCAAAGAAAATCATGCCATTATAGGATGTAAACTTGCATGGCATCGGCATTAGTTAAGAACGGAGACTGTAAGCGTGACTCTCCAGATCTCGTTACTTAAAAGCTATAGCAAAGCGGACATATCAATCGCAAGGGTGCCAGTGCAAGCGTACTTTTAAATAGTCGCACCAATCGGATCTTCCCCAAGAGGAGAAGCGAATGGCCCCAGAACGGCTTCATGCATCGCTGCTGTGCACATGTGCTGATTCTCGACAAAAAAGTGGTATAGTAACCTTATGCTTAATGTTGAGTATGCATGTAATGCCTGCTCGCATGGCCGCTCTTAACGTGTAACACAAGTCCGTTTCAAGTACTCTCTAGCGACGGCAGTAGTACTTGGGCGCCCCGAAAACCCTACCCCTTGGCTCAATGCCAACTCTCAACTCGAGTTAACTCTCGGTTTAGCTTCTCTCTAACTTCCTCTAGGATACATGTACACCCGCCGACGGTCAGAAGCCCTGGAAATATCCGTCAATGCATCGAGATCCGCTTATTCATACCAACTTGATAATCACTAAAGAGCGGTTAAGTTCGCGCCATGAACCCTCTCCGAACGCCACTGACCTACAGCACGGCTGCTGTGACTCGATTGATATCGCCAATATTCCTTGGCTTTTATTGAGGTAGTTTGATTGCTCAACTCGGCTATTTTGGGGTTGCAATGGGACTGAGTCGTATTTTCGAAATTTCAAGCCCGCGCTTGTAGCATGTAGTCAGACGCTTGAACGCTAATTCTGTAAGTCTTCCACCTAGCTTAGACCACAGGCATCAGTTTTGATATCAAATTTTCAACCTATAGGCCCACTCGGTCACATGCAAGATCTTCGATCGAATTATTGAAACCGATGTTAGGGTGGAGTAGAATCCTTCGTCATCAAGTAACGTTGTGTTACAGAGTGTTAGGACGTAAGGTCAGGGATTCGCGTGATACTTCTCGCTAATGCGCAATGCAATGCACTTAAGGGCACTTTCGTTTCGAAACATCGAGAGATCTTGGCGACGTTTTATTGCTTAAATTCACCTCCTTCGACCTCTCTTCTCTTGGCTTCTAGTCGCATTGCCATCTTCCGGCTTCTGTTGCCCCCAGGAGCATTTATTTCTCTGGGCGTTCGTACCGCCAAGATATGGCGGCTTCTAAAGCTACAACAAGCAAGCCTGGCTTGGTTCGTCCTCCCAAATCGGCTCTGCTCGCGTAAAATCCAGCATTGCTTTGGGTTGCGATTCACAGGTCTAGCGCCTAACTTCATGAATTCATGGATTCACCCAACGTCCAGTACATCGGAGCCTATACAGGTTTTTCAATCCAAAATCCGTGTACAAAATGTCATGGGTTTCCTCACATCCAAGCCTAATTTTTCTCCATCATCTAAGGATTTGGGCGCTCATCGTGCTATCCACTCATTAACTCTTTCATTGCAGACGCTCTTTCAATTGCTCACTGGTTTCGTGATTTTACAACCACGAAGCCATTGCCAGTCTCTCCTTTCATTTTATTACTATATCAGTCATTCTTTATATTTTTCAACTCAAATCCAAACGATAAAAATTAGATTGCAATCATGCGAGCTATCATTTTAAGTATTGCTACGGCAATAATGCTGGCCACTTCGGCCTTGGCTGTGCCGTCAGCATTGGTTCCAAGAGGCGGCGTGCTTCAAAAGAGAACGCATCCTCCAGTTTGGTATTTTCCACCTTATAATGGAACATTCACTCCTTGGAAACCTATCGGGTAAGTATCATTTTGAAATTTTATATGTTGAAGTTGAATTAATACTAACTAAACATGCAGGTGTTACTCTGGAGATACTGGATTGACTTACAACACCGGTATGTGTTCTTGCCAGAACACGGCCTGGAAGACAGGACCTATGCCATTCAACATGGAGACATGCTTCGCCTATTGTAAGAGCGCCGGTTTCCGGTTCGCTGGTATTAAAGGCGCCGCTCAAGCTAAATCGGTTAGTATTATAAACTAGCATTCATCAGATGACAACTAACAGAACTTTCTTCAGTGCTGGTGTGGCAATGGCGTTACCGACGACGACAAGTTGTCCAACAATGCGAAATGCAATGTCCCATGCGAGGCCGCGGAAGGCGGCAAGGATTACGATCCTAATATGTGCGGTGGCTCTACAACTTACACAATCTACAAAGATCCATGCTATAAAGATTATGATGTGGATAAGGAAATTACCAACTATGAATACATCGGTTGCTTTTACTATTACGATGCTACCATCTTGGGTTATTACATTGGTGTCCAATCTGATAACCTTAGCGTCGACAGTTGCATCGAGCACTGCGCCGGGAAGGGCTATGCTTATGCCGGCATGGCTGCATCAGCTTATAGCGCCTCTGATGTTCGAGGAGACCAGTGCTGGTGTGGAGGCAAGATTGCAACCGCTTGGATCACAAGACACAGGGCATATCCCCAAGATAACAACCAATGCACGGTTCTCTGTTCCGCAACTAAGAAAGTCTACCAAGCAATTTCCAAGGAGGACTATCAATACTGCGGTGGAGCCTGGTACATGAGCATCTATTTCAATGGCAATCTAGCAGAGTCGGAAACTTGTGAAATCGGTCCGCCAAAGTCGACGATAACCACCACTACGCCCGGTCCCACGCCCGGAACAACCACCATCCCTGGCACGAGTACTGACACCGTTGTGATAACTGTGACCGAACCTCACAGCACGACTACTGTGTCCACCCCGGGCAGCACCGAAGGTACAACCACCAAAACCGGACCTTCAACAGATACTGTTATTATCACGACAACAGCGCCGCATGAGACCGTTACTGTGACTACGCCAGGCCCTACAGAAGGCACAACCACGAAGACTGGCCCCTTAACTGATACGGTTATCATTACCACGCCGGCGGAACATGATACAACAACAGTGACAACCTCCGGATCGACACCCGGAACGACGACTAAGACAGGCCCATCGACTGACACTGTTATTATTACTACTACGGCAGAACATTTTACGATTACTGTAACTACACCGGGCCCAACCGAGGGTACAACCACTAAGACCGGACCAACTACGGATACTGTTATTATCACTACACCAGCAGAACACTTTACAGTTACTGTGACAACTCCAGGGCCAAGTGAAGGAACTACGACCAAGACTGGGCCAACTACGGATACCGTTATTATCACTACACCGGCAGAGCATAAGACGGTTACTGTGACAACCCCAGGGCCGTCCGAGGGGACGACCACAAAGACTGGACCTTCTACCGACACGGTTATCATCACTACAACGAGTGCCAGCCCAAGCGTTGAATCCGAGTCGACACACTTCACAGTCACTATCACTACACCAGGCCCAACCGAGGGTACGACCACTAAGACCGGCCCAACTACGGATACGGTAATTATCACTGAACCGGCGGAGCACGATACTACGACGATCACAACCCCGGGGTCGGTGCCTGGGACGACAACCAAAACCGGACCTTCAACGGATACCGTTATTATCACTACTCCAACTACGCAAGAGGAACCAACCGGGAAGGTCACAATCACTGAAACCACTCCGGGCCCGAGCCCAGGTACAACCACCAAGACTGGCCCGTCAACGGACACCGTCATCATCACTACGCCAACAGAGGGCCCGACTTCCTCTCACGTTACGGTCACTGAAACCACTCCAGGCCCGAGTCCAGGTACAACCACCAAGACTGGCCCGTCAACGGACACTGTCATCATCACCACCCCAACAGAAGGTCCGACTTCCTCTCACGTCACAGTTACCGAATCCACCCCGGGTCCAAGCCCAGGAACCAGCACAATCACAGGATCCAAGACAGACACCGTTATTATCACTACTACAACACCAGCCGGCCCAATCGGCACACCACCTGCAGACAGTTGCTGCAACATGCCAAAACCCTCGAACAACGATCAAAGGAAAGGAATCAGATATCCATTGGGTGGATTCAAGCCTTCGATCGTCTTTACCTCCGATGAAAAGAGCTATACCCTGGTCAAACTCAGCGGTATCAAATCTTCTTGCAGGACAACCTACAAGTATACCATTGAAGAATTCCAAGCCGCCTGTTGGAACGCCTGTGTTGAGCAGCAGAAGAAATGTTATGCTTCTTATATGACTCAAACTGTCTGCACCAGATCCGGGGCCAGGAAGGTTTGTTTCACAAAGTCGGATCTCAAGACTCAATGCGACGTACAGTTTACCGCTTGCAAGTCTGCTAATACTAATACGAAGAGGATGAATAATCCTCTGAAGAAGGCTATGGATGCGTGTCCGAAGAGTCAACCGGAGGATCCGGAAGATGGTGGCTACTATAGGATGTAAAACAATATTTGGGAAATATTGTTGGGTGGATGCGAGTTTTGTGGCGAGAATCGTTTGAAGATATTTTTGTTTCGAGGCATATAGAATATATATACATAGATCTATATACAGGAATGTGCTTTTATGTTATGAGTTTGCAAGCTATATATAGATAGTATTATAGTTGGCATCAATGTATTTTAGAGTAGAGCAAAAGAGGATTTACTTTTTTTAGAATTTAAACCTGTTAAAGATCTAAAGACTCCTCATACGAGAGCTTCAAGTGCAATGTTTTCCAGAAATATAAACTTTGTTCCAAACCCTCTGCACAAATAAGCACAGAGAGGAACAAAAAATAGTGAAGACGGCGTTGATTCAAGTAGGTAGTCTGAGTGTACTTAAACTACTTAAGTATGGGTGGAAAGTAAGTATCGGAAGGGATGATGATTATTATAAATTCAACCCGGTATATCCCGATACAAGTTAACCTTGTATTCAAAGAGTTCCTTGAAAAATACGATTATACAGCCGCGAGAACGCCGAATTGGTCAGTTGGAATATACAATAAATTAGATTTATGAAAAAAACTTGCATGAGATCATTCAAGCAACGAGACAAAAATCATTCTCCACGCGAGAATATATGCAGTAAAATTGCAATTGGATTTTCTAGCTTTTTCATTGGTGGATTTCGGGTAATGTAGCGAGACCAGGTAATGTAGCACAAACGGAGTCCGCCGTCTGCAACACTTGCAACACATATAGGCCAGTTTAACAAAGATTTGGAAAGTAGATAAACGAAATTGACATTCTATTATAATTAGATCTATCATCAAGATATATCTAACTTGTGACCATGATATACTATTACTACTTTATGTGAGGTATTGAAATATATTCCATCATAATTAGTTATACTAGCTAGCAGTTATGTAAACTAGCTGCGATACATAAAGGCAGCAGTAGCTCGGTATTAGAAATTAGAAACAAATAATAATAAACACATACTCGACCCGTGATTAAAAATTAAGGGAAATAAAAACATAAATAAACCTGTACAATTAAAGCGATCATAAATATAATAGTATGAGTATAAACCCTCGTATCGACCCATCTCATTCGTCACAGATCAAAATTAGACACAAACAGTGGTTGGGAGAACCGTTGTTAGGACTGAGGAGACAACCGACGTCACCGAGGAAATAACCGACGTAGCGATCGAAGTAACGATACTTCTCTTGACGATATTCACGCAAACTGAGCCACTAAATAATTAAAGAATTGCGTTAGAATCAAGGAGCTCTAATAAATAATCGTTGCAAATCAGTCGCTAGTTTCATGGTCAAAAACTTTTTCAAAAAACAAGTGCCTCAATCATCGCTGTAAACACAGCATTCAACATTACGGTATACGTATCACAAATTCAAACAGTGCTTGTATGTACTTACGTGATAGTTGTCGTAGAGTTAGAGAACGTAATTGTGGGCGTAGTTATTATCGTAGGTATGGTGATGATAGTGTCAGTGGGTAGCGTTATTGTGATTGTAGGTGTGGTTATAGTGATTATAGTCGTATCTGTGGGTAAAGATATTGACGGCGTAATTGTAGATATAGTAATAGTTGTATTATTGGGTATAGTGATTGTGGTATTATTGGGTATAGTGATCGTGGTATCCGTGGGTAGAGTAATGGTGGTATCTGTAGGTATCGTTATCGTGGATGTTGTGATCGTTGCATTCGTAGGTAAAGTGATAGTAGGTGTAGTCAAAGTGATAGAGGTTGTAGTAGTTGGTAAGGTAATGCTGGAAGTCGTCAAAGTAATGGACGGCGTGGTCGTAGGTAAAGTAATGGAGGATGTCGTCAAATTGGTAGGCAAAAATGTGACAAAATCAATTATGGTTACTGTTCCACTGAGAAGAGTAGATCCTGCGATATCAGTAGGAAATAGAGTGGTAGTAAAGGCACTAGTTGCGAGGGAAGTAATAATGATAGTTGGTAAAGAGATCACAATAGGTAAAGTCGTTGTCAAGGATGTAGGAAGTGTGGTGGAGGTCAACGAAGTTGAGAGAGTAATCGATGTTGTGGTCAAAGTTGTCGGCGTCAATGAAGTAGACAACGTGATTGAAGTTAACGACGTGGTTAATGTGGTCGAGGTCAAAGAGGTGGACAGAGTGATGGAAGTCAAAGATGTTGAAATAGTTGTCGATGTAGGCAAAGTGATTGACGTCAAAGATGTAGTCGTCGATATTCCAGTCGTCGAGCCACCAGTTGTCGAAGTCAGAGTGCTTTCAGTACTAGATTCAATTATGCTTGATCCACTAGTTGTTGTCGTAGATGTTGTTGTCGTAGATGATGTCGTCGTTGAACTGCTACCGTTACTCGCTGTAGAGCTGATCTGACCTGAGGTTGTGGAAGTTTGAACTGTTGTCGACGAAGTTGAGGCTAGTGTTATACTAGTAGATGTTTGTGTGGTTGGTGTACTTGTTGACTGGCTTGGGCCAGAGGTGCTAGTGGTTGACGAGATCGTCGTCACTATGCTGGACGCTGTGGTTGTCGAGCTGCTGCTCAAAGGTGTCCCAGTCGTTGTCGAGGATTGCCCTTCGGTAGTGCTAGTTGCACTTGTGGAAGGCGACTGTCCAGAAGTTGAAGTTGTAATGGTAGTTTCAGAGGAGCTAAGCCCTCCAGTAGTACTTGACGACCCGGTGTTTGTAGTTGTTGCGGAAGATGTGCCACTCGTAACCGTGGAAGTTCCCGTTGTAAGAGATGAGCTTCCAGTTGAAGATTGAGAGCTTGAATTTGTTTGGATTGTAGTCGAGGATCCGCCGGTTGGCTCCTGTGTCGCCGTATTTGACGTTGTAGATGAACCTGTGGATGTTGTTGCCTGAGTGGAAGTCGATTGTTCTCCAGTCGATATTGAAGCAGAAGAAGTAGACCTTTCAGATGTAGTCGGGCCCGAGCTACTTGAACTAGCGTTAGTAGGCCCCTCGGTGGCAGTGTTGCTTGTAGTCGAAGTTCCCAGATTCGTATTTGTAGGCCCTGCTGTAGCGGTGTTACTTGTACTGGAACTCTCGGAATTGGTATTTGTGGGTCCTTCAGTAGCAGTATTGATCGTGCTGGCGCCGGGATCAACATAGGTAGTAACGGTCTTAGTTAACCTAATTGTAGCAACTGTTTTGATCCAAGATGTTGATGTTATAGTTGAAACTGTAGTTAAGGTGTTAATTCTAGTGCTCGTCTTGGTGACAGTCTTCACAGGATGTACTGTCTCGCATGCTACCGACTTGGTGATGGTTTCGGTGATATCTTTTGTGCTTGTGACGGTGCGCGTATGCTTCTTGGTGATGCGCTTAGTCTTAGCCGGTGGGGTTTTTGTGACGCGTGACGTTTTTGTGAGGAAGCAAACTAATAAGAATTAGTTCAGATTCATGGATATATACATTCGATTTTGGTCTTACAGCACGATGATGGGACAGGGCACGGGCCACGTTTGTGAAGTGCATATCGATACTTTGCAAAAGTTGGACTTCTCGTAATAGTAAGCGTGGAAGTTAAAATAGAGGTTTTGGTTGATACACTACCAGCATTTTAGTAAGTTATCTAATCTCAAATTAATTTTGGCTTAGTCTTATTCAATTCTTAAGCACATACGTCGTAGTAACCCTCTTTGTTACAGTGGCCCTGTTCGTGACGGTTTTCCTTCGAGTCAAGTAAACGGTCTTAGTCGACGTAGCAGGCAGAGTGAGCGTTGAGCCGCGAACTGTATGTTCGACGACCCGCGTGCAAGTCGAGATGATGACTCTTGTCAAAATGGTAGAACCCTTGGTGGTATAGACGGTGGATGTTTTACACGGCAATGTTTTTGTAGAATAACAGGTAGATGATTTAATATGCTCGGTGGCTATTTGGAAACCAACCTCGCAGCCTCGTTAGAACTTACATCGCTCAAGAAATTGGAAACACAAGCTTGAGTACTTACCAAAGAAGTTGCTACACTCAGCTCTGGCGGCTGCGGGGTTGTATAGTTGCGAGCATATTGCTGGAGGTGCTTTGCATGAGTAGCCGCTAACTGTAACCGCAAAAAGCGCAGGTAAGAAGATATTTGTGAGCAACATATCCAGTACTATCATAAAGGTAAGGAGCCTATAATCCGGGTTCAAGGGATACATACGTATCAATTAGACAATATCAGCTGTCTTATATAGACAGAAGTCTCTTGCCATTGGCAATATCTCCGACTGCACTCGTGCCATATTATTTCATCGAATTTGTAACCTTTGCTGGTTTTCAGATGCGATTGTAAAAATAAGCTTAAAATAAACTGAACGATATGTTTCCTTTTTACCGCGCAAATAGTATATTTATGATATCACGTTTCGAACGTCAGAGTTTAACCGAAACTCAAGTTTAGTGCATTCCCATATACTCTAAATTTTTGTCGTCCTTAGAATAACTCGATCTTATAAAAAGAGCGGAGAGTTTTGGAAACTCAATTTTTATGCACAGTCCAAAAAGAAGAAAAAGAGGCTGTCATGGCTGCAAGACCAGAAGTTGTGGAGCTAGCGTAAACGTGTTGTTGTTGCTTTCTAGATTCAGCGCTCTGGTCTCAAGTTAGCTATGTTAGGCAATTTTTCTGCGCGCACCTGATATCAGCTGATAGCTTCAATCGCGATACTATGGGCACAAGAGAAAGTCTTCCTTCCGATCGCGCGATCGCGTCTATATTATGTCTATCTATTGCTTCCTTGTATCCCAGAGTCTGCCATTGGCCAATCGGTGTCGATGACATTTTGTAGCTCTGGTGAGATGTTGCGCATTTTTGACAGCTTGGGTGTAAAGCTATGAGAAACTGTATATTCCCCATGGATCCACGAGGGGAAGGAAGCAGCTGCTGGACAACTGGCAAACGTTGCAAACTCCTTGCAATTTCATCCGATCCACATACATGCCAATTCACCATATGCATGTATTTAGGACTTTCCCATGTATGAAGCAGAACGATCCGCCTATCCCCCTGGGATACTAGTGAATAAGCAACTATGTATTTGAATACGATTCGGCGCATTCCGATATTGTCTACACCCCTTTGAGAGATATTCTAGTGTTAATTTTGACATTTGGCAACAACTAAGCTATATGTCTCCGAAAGTTTTCGGTGTTCTTCAGAAACCATAATTTCCGGGTGCCGGGTATCTTTCAATCATATGAATTCGGTATCAAGTCGAATTTTTTTTTTTTCTCTTCATGCTGATTTGCGATCATGCAATTTTATTCTTTAGGATCCTTCCAGTTCAGATCTCGAGGAACGTCGTGCTATTATAAGATCTACATAGACCCCACCACTGAGAAGTATCCACTCGGGAACTCCGATTTTAGGCTAGAAACTTTATTAAAGAAACAGATGTCGATTTCTGTTTTTTCCGATCCTAAATTAAAATGCTCTGCCAAAAACTTTGGTTTCCTCAAGGGATTAGCCTCGATTCGATTCGAGACAGGCAACCTTACAAATCAAGATGATGCGATTCATTGAAAAGTAGTCTTTGTCTGGTCTCGTACCCAGTCTTTGTCTGCAGAATCTATAGATCGTTCTGATTTTTGATTCTGAGTTAAATTATTCTAGACTATTTTTACAACCAATTGATAAAGAGATTGTAAAAATCCCAACCAATCGTAACTAAATCCACTTTAGGATATATATATGTGCCCTGTATATCACTTTAGAACAATTTTAATATGTGTTTTTGTTTTCTGTAGGATTTAGAGTTTATCAGATTTAAATTTTCAGATTTAATTAATATAATATTTACTACTAACATGCAAATATATTTTTAAAAATAGAATTCTAGTTTATAAAATTTAAAACATATATATTTAAATTAAATTTATAATCTTAAAATTAAAAAAAAAAAAAAAAA